>JARKIB010000289.1:0-165829 GCA_029378385.1 Mycena metata
CTCCGTGGTCCCCGAACGTCCTCGATGCGTACCAAGCCATGTCGAAGACCTTTCAACACGCTTCCGCCATACTGCATCAGGATGCTGATGCAAAACGCTTGAAGTTCCACGCCGAGAAAGCGATCCAGGAACTCTTCCCAATTCTGAAGGCTTTCGAGGACCATGCAACGGAAGAAAATATTCTGATCCCCTGGGTCCACAAGTGTACAGAACTCGTTGGAGAGCTTGTTGTGGGCTTGTGTGAGGCACAGGAAACGGCGCTGGCTAGGCACGGTCATCTCAACCTAAGCTGGAACCAAGCACTGATTTTCTACAGAGAGGAGAGCAATGTTCGCTTTGTTGAGCGCGTGAAAGTTGTCAAGACTGGCAAACGGGGACGGCCGCGCAAAGAAATCGATGCTGAATTTGTGGCGGAGGCAATGGCATCTCATCGTCGAATCTCGGTCACCAAACTTGCCAAGATTCTGGGTGTCAGTAGACCCACATTGATTAGACACCTCAAGGCGACTGGTGTATACTCCAACTTCACTTTGCTTTCGAAATCCGAGCTCGATGCCCTCGTCAAATCGTTTCGAGCCGCCAAGCCTGATTCTGGAGTCCGATATCTCATCGGGTTCCTTTGACGGCATGGCATCCGTGTTCAAAAGCGTCGCGTGTACTCTGCAGTCCGGCGAGTCGACGGAATTGGACGCATTCTGCGCCAGCGGCGGGTTATCAAACGCAAACCATATGAGGTGTTGCGACCCCATGCACTCTGGCATGTGGATGGCCACCACAAGTTGATTCTTTGGGGGATTGTTATCCATGGCTTCATTGATGGCTGCTCGAGAACCGTGAGTTTTTTTCCTCTTGTAAAATCCACCTATTCTAACTTTGTCTGTCAGATAACCGCCCTACGGGCCAGCACAAACGACAGAGCCACAACGGTTCTCGATGTCTTTCTCGAGGCAGTTGGACGGTACGGACTCCCGTCTCGAGTTCGTGGAGACCGTGGTGCCGAGAATAAAAAGGTCGCAGTGTATATGATCCTAAAACGCGGTCTAGGTCGAGGGTCCTTTATATGGGGATCGTAAGTATCCAACCATATCTAAGCATCCACATTTGATCCAGTTCTTTTAGATCGACGAACAATACACGAATTGAACGGTTATGGGTAGAAGTCGGCTCACAATTTGCGCGTCAGTGGAGAGCTTTCTTCTATCGACTTGAGGCTCTCCATGGCCTCGACAGAGCTGACCCGCGTCACCTCTGGCTTCTGCACTTTTTATTTCTTGATCTCATCAACGAAGACTGTGAGGCCTTCCGGACGGAATGGAACTGTCATCCTATCTCTGGTGAGGGCCATGATCAGAGCCCAGAGGTAGTGATTTATACCCTCCTCGTAGAACGATATTAATCGAATGATTTCCAGGACATATGTTTTATTGGACAAGCACGCGATGGTGTTTACGTCGATGACTGTGAAGGCGTACACCCGAACGTTATCCAGCGATACTACGGCACCCATGGTCCAGAACAGCATCGAGCGCCGGGGCAAACCGGAGCTGGTCAACTTGACGATGAAGAAATTTCCCTTCCACCAGATGATGTTTCCAGCGATTCAGAGGAGGACGACAATTTGGCAGCCCGAATCGAGGAGGCACATGCAGAAAACTTCCACCATGAGGCCGTCGCTGCTCCCAAACACGCTAATCCATTCCCTGACGATGAGTCCATAACTTTGTTCTACAACGCACTCGAAGCAGCGATTCACCAAGGAATTGTTCCGTTGGGATATGGACTACGGCCAGAGGAGTGGGGCGAGGAAGGGTATCCGAGTGTAGAAATTTTGAAGTTGGGTCGTCGGGGTGAGAGGCAGTTACGAATACCACTCCCGGATGGTATCTGGCGACCGCGCGCGGAGCAGTGGGGACGGGCATTAGCAATACTCGATCAGATTCCTTTTCGCAATAAAACATGACTCCCACATAATTTTAGTTCTCGAAAGTCTTTTGGACAGCTTGGAAACGGCCCTTACGACGGCAGGCGCCCGTTTTTTTTAGACCCACAAGAAAATTTTCCTTCACCTTCCATTACCTCTACACCGAATGGCTTCGTCCTCTCGCTCCAAGCGACCTCTCAAGACAGAGGCGGGTGAATGCACTGCCTATGATGAGGAGACTCAAGAGGAGTGTGATTGCCCCGAATTCGAAGCTTCGAAGACCACCGGCCTTTGCAGAGGATGCTACCACAGCTGCAAGCACCACTTGTCGGCGAGTTCTGCGGCCAAAGATATCGATGTTGAAGGTATCCTTGCTGGTATGCTCAAGAGCTCTAGCAGTTCAGCCTCGGCGGCGACGACACTCGACAAGATCAGGAAGGCTCGTGGATCGCTTCCATCGAGCTCAAACGCTAGACCAGTGTCTCGTTCCAAGGCAGCAGCCAATTCGGAGGCAAACAAGGGCATGAGACCGGCGGGGAAAAAGTCAAAGAGCAAGGTTCATTTTGTCTTGCGCTTGATAAGGGATTCAATGTTGATTAGACTGATATTACAGGGGGTTGCAGGCCACGGAAATTCAAGTGACACGTTTCGAGTTGCGTCGGTGTTTGTACTACCTTGCGGAACAAAATTTATTGTGAGAGCTTTCGGCTTCGTCTTCCACGTTCAAGACCTAAGTGTCGTGCAGAAAGGAAAGCGCCAACTCCCAGAAGGCAAGCAGGGAGTTCCCGATAGGGTTCAGATTCAGGCAGCAGTGCTGGGGAACCACGCCGTCGTGGACAACGACAAGGGGATCGCGTTTGATCGCACATCTGATCACGAAGAATTCACGGATAGCCTCCGTCAAAGGCTTCCTCATCCCTTCGAGTATTTTGACCGTATCCTCAATGACCCCGATTGTGAACTGGACGAGCATGGCAATAAACTACCCGCTTGGTACCTTGCAACAGCGGTCTCGAACCCGACCAGAGCTCTCCACATCGTACCCCAGAGATATCCCACCGCGGCGCGCGCAGATTATAACAAAGGAGGAAGTACTGGTAGCTTCCGCCACAACCGCATCTTCATTGGTAAGTTGCGCTGAAACGGGCAAGATGCGCTGACTACGGAATGGGCTAAACTAAGCTCTGAATGCGGGCTAGCTGAACAACTAACACACCACACACAAAACACACACACACCAACCCAATCCTATCTAAACTGACTCACGGGGGACGTAGCGCGTCTTCCTCGATGAGTTCGGGTCCTGAGTCGTAGTATGCGACTGCGGATCTGATGTCTAGAGCACGTATAGTTGTTCTATGCGTTCAAAACGTCTCAAAATGCAGCGTCTAGACGCTAGTTGGCTTGGCTGCTTGGCTTCTAAACAAGACTTCCAGGGAAGGATGTACAGGTTTATATATAAAGGATTGCTACTAGGAATCGCACCGAAGTACAGGTGCCTAGGCGAGGAGGTGTAGATTTGGACTGAAAATCCCGTTCAAGGGCTATGCTGCTTCGTCTAGACGGCCTCTGGTGCACAGCTAGCCTCTCGAGAACTAGCGGCAGACTCGGACTCCTTTGAATCCAAGATCTTTTCCGTACACTTGAGTTTATTAAGGACCTCAGAGTACTATCCAACACAGCTAAACGACCGGTGGTTGTCCCAGGGTTCTCCCAAAGTGCTGTGCCGGGCGTGGTCGGTTTTAGCGAGGCATTTCCTGGTCACCCAATGCGGATGCCCTGCTAGAGTCCACTCGCGACGCTTAGTGCAGTTCTCAAGCCTTCTAATGTGTGTGCGGTCCTGATTTATACGTGGAGGCAGTCGCCGCTCACGACCTCCCAACGCGAAGCTTTGCTTATAGGTTCACACAAATGTTCTGGATCCAACAAGCAATGCTGCGATTTTATAGACTACTGTTACACAGAGAGAGATGGTACTTTAATCTCCACTAAGTGGCCTGAGCACACCCGAATCGTCGTAACGATGAGCGGGGCATACACTGGTCTGTTGCGGTATTTTATGAGGCTTTATATACGATTCTGAGAGAAAGAGATGAGGTAAAGAGAAATGAGTAAAACAGGCCGATGTTCTGGTCATGCGGTCATCCTCGGAAGGCTAACCGGGTCTATGCTGGCTCTGGGCTTGCCAGAAAGTCATATAGATGACGATCTTGGGGGCCCAGTTCGGGTATATGGCCAGTTCGGGTCGTCTAGACAGCTCCCGAACCTTGTAATTTGCAAAACTCCGTCCCCCGACGCCGGACTGCTCACCAATCCGCTCGGATACCCCGATAGCGCACGGACTAGACATATATACGTCGGCCCATGGCTACATCTCAACAAGAACTCCTCTGTCATGTTTGTGCTTGCGGCGCCCCAACGCTGTTTTGAATACGCTGCCATCCGGCTAGTATTTGCGCTTTTTTAGCAATAGTCTGTCTAGACGCTACTAAGTAATAATACAGCCGTCTAGACGGGTCAATATACCTACTAGAACTCTGTTTGGTGGTAAAAAGGAGAGTCAGAGTGAGCTCCGGCTGCTGGCTGTAGTATTAGTACAGTGCTAGGTGCAGTTACAAGCGTTACACTGTGCGAAGTACACATACCAAGGAGGTCTATACGGGGTCTAGTACCTCAGAATGTCAATTACCCTATCAAAGGAACCAACGACTGCACAGGATAGTCTTCACTAGCAGGGCAAGCAACATGATATAGGGTCTGTCTAGACGGGTCGGCGCACTAAGCTATAGGCGTCTAGACGAGTATAGAACGACTCTATAGGCTGTCTAGACGGCAAAGTACCACGTCTAGACGATGCAAGGAGCGTAGGGATATAAGGAGGGGTCGCCCTAAAAGTGCCCCTCTAGCCAGTCAGGTGACCAACGCGACGCGGTCAGCGTTGGGGCGCCGCAAGCACAAACATGACAGAGGAGTTCTTGTTGAGATGTAGCCATGGGCCGACGTATATATGTCTAGTCCGTGCGCTATCGGGGTATCCGAGCGGATTGGTGAGCAGTCCGGCGTCGGGGGACGGAGTTTTGCAAATTACAAGGTTCGGGAGCTGTCTAGACGACCCGAACTGGCCATATACCCGAACTGGGCCCCCAAGATCGTCATCTATATGACTTTCTGGCAAGCCCAGAGCCAGCATAGACCCGGTTAGCCTTCCGAGGATGACCGCATGACCAGAACATCGGCCTGTTTTACTCATTTCTCTTTACCTCATCTCTTTCTCTCAGAATCGTATATAAAGCCTCATAAAATACCGCAACAGACCAGTGTATGCCCCGCTCATCGTTACGACGATTCGGGTGTGCTCAGGCCACTTAGTGGAGATTAAAGTACCATCTCTCTCTGTGTAACAGTAGTCTATAAAATCGCAGCATTGCTTGTTGGATCCAGAACATTTGTGTGAACCTATAAGCAAAGCTTCGCGTTGGGAGGTCGTGAGCGGCGACTGCCTCCACGTATAAATCAGGACCGCACACACATTAGAAGGCTTGAGAACTGCACTAAGCGTCGCGAGTGGACTCTAGCAGGGCATCCGCATTGGGTGACCAGGAAATGCCTCGCTAAAACCGACCACGCCCGGCACAGCACTTTGGGAGAACCCTGGGACAACCACCGGTCGTTTAGCTGTGTTGGATAGTACTCTGAGGTCCTTAATAAACTCAAGTGTACGGAAAAGATCTTGGATTCAAAGGAGTCCGAGTCTGCCGCTAGTTCTCGAGAGGCTAGCTGTGCACCAGAGGCCGTCTAGACGAAGCAGCATAGCCCTTGAACGGGATTTTCAGTCCAAATCTACACCTCCTCGCCTAGGCACCTGTACTTCGGTGCGATTCCTAGTAGCAATCCTTTATATATAAACCTGTACATCCTTCCCTGGAAGTCTTGTTTAGAAGCCAAGCAGCCAAGCCAACTAGCGTCTAGACGCTGCATTTTGAGACGTTTTGAACGCATAGAACAACTATACGTGCTCTAGACATCAGATCCGCAGTCGCATACTACGACTCAGGACCCGAACTCATCGAGGAAGACGCGCTACGTCCCCCGTGAGTCAGTTTAGATAGGATTGGGTTGGTGTGTGTGTGTTTTGTGTGTGGTGTGTTAGTTGTTCAGCTAGCCCGCATTCAGAGCTTAGTTTAGCCCATTCCGTAGTCAGCGCATCTTGCCCGTTTCAGCGCAACTTACCAATGAAGATGCGGTTGTGGCGGAAGCTACCAGTACTTCCTCCTTTGTTATAATCTGCGCGCGCCGCGGTGGGATATCTCTGGGGTACGATGTGGAGAGCTCTGGTCGGGTTCGAGACCGCTGTTGCAAGGTACCAAGCGGGTAGTTTATTGCCATGCTCGTCCAGTTCACAATCGGGGTCATTGAGGATACGGTCAAAATACTCGAAGGGATGAGGAAGCCTTTGACGGAGGCTATCCGTGAATTCTTCGTGATCAGATGTGCGATCAAACGCGATCCCCTTGTCGTTGTCCACGACGGCGTGGTTCCCCAGCACTGCTGCCTGAATCTGAACCCTATCGGGAACTCCCTGCTTGCCTTCTGGGAGTTGGCGCTTTCCTTTCTGCACGACACTTAGGTCTTGAACGTGGAAGACGAAGCCGAAAGCTCTCACAATAAATTTTGTTCCGCAAGGTAGTACAAACACCGACGCAACTCGAAACGTGTCACTTGAATTTCCGTGGCCTGCAACCCCCTGTAATATCAGTCTAATCAACATTGAATCCCTTATCAAGCGCAAGACAAAATGAACCTTGCTCTTTGACTTTTTCCCCGCCGGTCTCATGCCCTTGTTTGCCTCCGAATTGGCTGCTGCCTTGGAACGAGACACTGGTCTAGCGTTTGAGCTCGATGGAAGCGATCCACGAGCCTTCCTGATCTTGTCGAGTGTCGTCGCCGCCGAGGCTGAACTGCTAGAGCTCTTGAGCATACCAGCAAGGATACCTTCAACATCGATATCTTTGGCCGCAGAACTCGCCGACAAGTGGTGCTTGCAGCTGTGGTAGCATCCTCTGCAAAGGCCGGTGGTCTTCGAAGCTTCGAATTCGGGGCAATCACACTCCTCTTGAGTCTCCTCATCATAGGCAGTGCATTCACCCGCCTCTGTCTTGAGAGGTCGCTTGGAGCGAGAGGACGAAGCCATTCGGTGTAGAGGTAATGGAAGGTGAAGGAAAATTTTCTTGTGGGTCTAAAAAAAACGGGCGCCTGCCGTCGTAAGGGCCGTTTCCAAGCTGTCCAAAAGACTTTCGAGAACTAAAATTATGTGGGAGTCATGTTTTATTGCGAAAAGGAATCTGATCGAGTATTGCTAATGCCCGTCCCCACTGCTCCGCGCGCGGTCGCCAGATACCATCCGGGAGTGGTATTCGTAACTGCCTCTCACCCCGACGACCCAACTTCAAAATTTCTACACTCGGATACCCTTCCTCGCCCCACTCCTCTGGCCGTAGTCCATATCCCAACGGAACAATTCCTTGGTGAATCGCTGCTTCGAGTGCGTTGTAGAACAAAGTTATGGACTCATCGTCAGGGAATGGATTAGCGTGTTTGGGAGCAGCGACGGCCTCATGGTGGAAGTTTTCTGCATGTGCCTCCTCGATTCGGGCTGCCAAATTGTCGTCCTCCTCTGAATCGCTGGAAACATCATCTGGTGGAAGGGAAATTTCTTCATCGTCAAGTTGACCAGCTCCGGTTTGCCCCGGCGCTCGATGCTGTTCTGGACCATGGGTGCCGTAGTATCGCTGGATAACGTTCGGGTGTACGCCTTCACAGTCATCGACGTAAACACCATCGCGTGCTTGTCCAATAAAACATATGTCCTGGAAATCATTCGATTAATATCGTTCTACGAGGAGGGTATAAATCACTACCTCTGGGCTCTGATCATGGCCCTCACCAGAGATAGGATGACAGTTCCATTCCGTCCGGAAGGCCTCACAGTCTTCGTTGATGAGATCAAGAAATAAAAAGTGCAGAAGCCAGAGGTGACGCGGGTCAGCTCTGTCGAGGCCATGGAGAGCCTCAAGTCGATAGAAGAAAGCTCTCCACTGACGCGCAAATTGTGAGCCGACTTCTACCCATAACCGTTCAATTCGTGTATTGTTCGTCGATCTAAAAGAACTGGATCAAATGTGGATGCTTAGATATGGTTGGATACTTACGATCCCCATATAAAGGACCCTCGACCTAGACCGCGTTTTAGGATCATATACACTGCGACCTTTTTATTCTCGGCACCACGGTCTCCACGAACTCGAGACGGGAGTCCGTACCGTCCAACTGCCTCGAGAAAGACATCGAGAACCGTTGTGGCTCTGTCGTTTGTGCTGGCCCGTAGGGCGGTTATCTGACAGACAAAGTTAGAATAGGTGGATTTTACAAGAGGAAAAAAACTCACGGTTCTCGAGCAGCCATCAATGAAGCCATGGATAACAATCCCCCAAAGAATCAACTTGTGGTGGCCATCCACATGCCAGAGTGCATGGGGTCGCAACACCTCATATGGTTTGCGTTTGATAACCCGCCGCTGGCGCAGAATGCGTCCAATTCCGTCGACTCGCCGGACTGCAGAGTACACGCGACGCTTTTGAACACGGATGCCATGCCGTCAAAGGAACCCGATGAGATATCGGACTCCAGAATCAGGCTTGGCGGCTCGAAACGATTTGACGAGGGCATCGAGCTCGGATTTCGAAAGCAAAGTGAAGTTGGAGTATACACCAGTCGCCTTGAGGTGTCTAATCAATGTGGGTCTACTGACACCCAGAATCTTGGCAAGTTTGGTGACCGAGATTCGACGATGAGATGCCATTGCCTCCGCCACAAATTCAGCATCGATTTCTTTGCGCGGCCGTCCCCGTTTGCCAGTCTTGACAACTTTCACGCGCTCAACAAAGCGAACATTGCTCTCCTCTCTGTAGAAAATCAGTGCTTGGTTCCAGCTTAGGTTGAGATGACCGTGCCTAGCCAGCGCCGTTTCCTGTGCCTCACACAAGCCCACAACAAGCTCTCCAACGAGTTCTGTACACTTGTGGACCCAGGGGATCAGAATATTTTCTTCCGTTGCATGGTCCTCGAAAGCCTTCAGAATTGGGAAGAGTTCCTGGATCGCTTTCTCGGCGTGGAACTTCAAGCGTTTTGCATCAGCATCCTGATGCAGTATGGCGGAAGCGTGTTGAAAGGTCTTCGACATGGCTTGGTACGCATCGAGGACGTTCGGGGACCACGGAGTGCCCGCCACGGGCGCGGGGAGTTGCGGGAGAGGACGCGGCATGGTTGTTTAGTGCAAGGAAATTAGCGCCTGTTTCGGGAGCAGTATAAATTTTCTTTCAGCGCTTTACCTCCTCACTCCTGCCCACCATGAGCACCGATACCTCTAGCACCCAACGAGACGGCCCAGTCAAAAATGTAGGCCAATTTGTTCAACACAGTGTGTATTGGTACGAAGACGGATCTGTTGTGGTGCGGGTAAGTAATTGACGAACACCAATTCACAACGTCCTTCTGTGCATGTTGTTCAGCAAGGTTGATAGTTCTCCAGGTTGACGATACTACTATCTACAAAATCCATGTTACGATGCTAAAGACACTGTCAAATGTCATTGGCGACATCTTGACTATCCCAGATGGAAAGGAGAAAAATGACCCGGCACGAGAGGGGACTCTACGTTTCCCGCTGTGGCTGCCGGGGACCAATGCTTCAGAGTTCGAAGATTTTCTTCGCTGGTTGTATCGGGCGTGAGTGTATTGTGCGGAACATTCCCGACCAAGACCTGAATCCACACACAGTGCATGGGAGGACTTTGGTGACAATTTTGAGGAGCGTCACCGCATCTTCACGCATCTCCTCAAGTTGGCGGATATGTGGCAGATCAAGGCAGCGAGGACATATGCCATCGACTCCCTCAAAGCCCTTCCGCTCACTGCCTCCCGCCGCCTCCAACTTGCAGGCCAGTTCACCATTGTGTCGTGGGTGGAACCCGCTGTCAAGCATATTCTCGAGAGCAAGCTCAGTGCACTCACACTCGAGGATCTAGCAGCGCTCGGCCTCCGTGTCTACGGCATTTTGGTCAAGGCGCAGGAGTTGATCGAGGTCGAGACCCGCTGGACGGCCCTGGTCCCCCCGCAGATGCCAAACGACCCATCTTGGCAGTGCCAGAAGCACTTGTCATGTCTCGCGGCCTGGCCAAAAATCTGGTTCGAAAAAATCGGCAAGTGGCTCCTTCATCCCGAGAAGCCCATCCACCTCAGAGACGTCAAGATCGAAGCATTGAGTATCCGGAATTCCACTTTGAGCGACCGTTGTGCACTCGACATGCTCGACATAATTGACAGTATTACCTTTCCGCACGAAGCCATCATCGCTGCCGCTGCTCGTGGCGTCATTAAGTACTATGAATCCCTGTAGGCCTGGCTTTCAAAAGTTGTTGCACATAGATTAGCCTTGAATTGAACGTGAATTCTTGATTCTTTCTTGCACTTGAGGTACCACCGCCCGCGAAAAAGACAAGGAAAAAAAAGGTCATAAAGCTACATTACAACAGTGGCGTGCTGTAGCGGGTTTCAGGTTTGGATCGCGAAGAGCACAGGAACCACAAAAAAGCTATTCATATCGGATTTGTTCCTCTTGAGGCACGCAGCTGTGAAAAAAAACAGTGAGCGGTGGATTCCGGTTGTTGCAAGGCACCAATCACACCTTTGAGCCCATCTACGTCAGGTTTGGGCATCTCGCATGACCTAGACTGCGCACACTGAGAGTTAAACATACTCAAAAAATAAAGACCTCAACTGACGTACCCCGGGAGTAGGCCCCTCATCTGAGCTCGTTTGCTTGAATTTTCACTACTGTGTCTGCGCCCGTACCCCATACGCCCTCGGCGAAGCCCCACGACGCCTCAAGCTTATGCCACTCGGAGATGTTCACGCCCGCGGCAGTGATGGGAGTGGTACTGAAACGTGTCAGTGAACGAGTCAAACACTAAGTTCCTACATACCTGGTCGATATCTGCTCGATGATCTTGCGTGCCTCGTCCTCCTCCAGCGTGTCCTCGCGGCCCTCGACAGCGTGATGCAGCAGTGGTTGCACAGTGTGTGTGCCGTAGCCCGTCGCGAGCGTTGACACAGAGTAGGTCATGCCGCAGTGCCCAGCAATCAACGAACACCAAGAATCTGCACCGACGAATGAGAAATACAAGCTACAGACCGGCACAACCCAACCACCATTTCCCGGCCTTGAACCCACCCACAAGCAGAGAGTTCTATAGCGGATTCATCTTGGAACGATGCGCGTACATGAGCTCGGAAAGGTAGTTGTGCACCTCGGCCGGGTTAAGTGTGTGTCCGTCGCGCGCGGCAAACTCGGTCGTGATCTCGTCAAGGATGCTCTAGATGCACTGAAAGTTGCTCACCTCACCGCACGCGCCAATGACGGTGTGCTCACCCATGGTGGATATCGCGGAAGCGCGCGAGGGAGCCGTAGGATGCGAGGATGTCGGCGGCTAGCATGATGCCGTCCTTGAATTTAATGGCGAGGACACTGGTCCCGGTGACGATGGGCTGCTGGGTGTGCTGGATACCTCAAAGGCGTCCTTTGGGACGTTTGTTGGCCAGGGCGATGGGAAATGAGTCAAAACCAGGCAGAAAAGTGGGAGTCTCAAGGAAAGGAAGTGGAGGCAGTCAGTGGCGATGAACAAAGCAGAAGAGCTGTTGGAGCATGAGTTCGATGAGCCAGTGCTGTAAAGTGAGAGTACCAATGCAAAAAGTCGTCATTTCTTGATCCGGTGACTGCGCCGGGCCGGGAAGGGACGTGGCCAAACACGGCCAACTTCGGGACCCGCTCCGAACACCCGTGGCGCACCCACCGTTCAACACGATGCCGCCGTAGGGCGGGCCACGGCAGGACACCCCGGACGTTGCGTCGGACGATGAGCGCATGGGTGCGCTCACCGCCGGAGTCAGGGCCGGTCCGCCCGATTATACGTACTTCCTCAACACACTCGTAAGGAAATTCTGAACTCATACGTAAAACATACCGTACGTCTATACGAAGAATTTGCACCTCGTACTGATACCTCTCCTTGGAGGCCCCAAAGGACACACGAAAACACTGTGAACTTGCACAAACCCATTGCAAACTTGTACGAATAATTCAAATTCAAATACGAAGATTCTTACACAAACATACGAAGACTTTCGAACTCATACTGATTTGATCTCAAGCACTACTAGGTGCCAACCTCCTTAAAACTCACAATACACCCCTGAGGCAAGGTATGCTATATCTCATACTATTGTTTTGATTTTTTTTACAAAATGAACAGCATAAAAACCTTTAAAAATCAGCTCCTTCCATTCGGTGGTTCTGGTAACCGCCAAAATTTCTCTGTGGTTGAGTGGAAATTTCGAAAGGTGTCGGGTAAACGGCTACAAGCACGGCGACGGGGAGGCTTGTGAAGGCAGCCGCTCACCTATCTCGTCTTTGGTGAAATTCAGAGACCATACACGAAGGGTAGGAAATTTTAGGGCAGTCAGACCAGGAGATTGTGTATCGACGGAATGAAAGACCTCGTCTCAAAACAGGCAGGAATTTACACGTTCAACCATGGGAATATTCGGAGCTCCTATTCCAACGTATGGGTCAATGATCATGATATCGTGGATGTGGTGTTACTCTGGCCCAGTGGTGTTCACAGGACACTGCGGTGCTGTCTGTTTGACTCCGCCGAGTTGCTTCCGCGCTTCTAAATCAGTAAAGTGCAAGAGTTGTTACTCCTAATTTTTTGAAGAAGGGACATGGAAGAGCGGGTGTGAGGTTTGAGTTCTTCAAAGCTTCAAATTGGTAACGGA
Source organism: Mycena metata (assembly GCA_029378385.1). Classification (NCBI taxonomy): domain Eukaryota; kingdom Fungi; phylum Basidiomycota; class Agaricomycetes; order Agaricales; family Mycenaceae; genus Mycena; species Mycena metata. The sequence goes on from JARKIB010000289.1 coordinate 12,815, forward strand.
AATAACCGAAGAAAAGAATGTGCAGGAGAGGTCATGACCCCCACCCGAATCGAACCGGTGCCTGCGGGAATTTCACAAGCCTTCGAACCGGTGCGGCCCGTCCGCTATAGGTCCTATTGTCCTTGTTCCTGTGCCCCCTGGTGCCGTGGGGCCTGATGGAGGCTAATTCCTCCAAATCACCAAGGACAGGTGCGGACCGCTACAGGTCTTAATATTCCGGGTTCTTGCTCCCTTCGGGTGCGGTGTTTGTTTAGTGAAAAAAAACAAGGAAATTTATGAGAGGCATTCATGAAATGCTTGTTGGAATTCAAGTTTTCCTCCACCTGTCCTCTGTTTTGTAGTACTAAAAGGTAAGCTTGGAAAGGAAGGGAAAATACCAAAAAAAGCGGTGCAAGACCAGATTGCTATGACCCGAGCCCGAATCGAACGGGTATTCCGCACTTGGAAGAGGTATCATGCAAGCCCGAATCAAGGAGGCGCCTGCGTTAGAAGGAGGAAAACTTCCACAAAACAGATATCCCTACACACCGTCACGACCCGAGCCCGAATTGCACGGGCGCCTGCTGCAAATTTTGTCCATCCGAATCAGCGCAGGCAAGTACCGCACCCGGGAGCGCGATGACCGGCTCGGACTGGACCAAGACAAATTTCTGGAAAGCGCCATGGTCCGGCTACGGTAGGCGGATTGGTCGCGGTTCGATTTCAGGCGGATGTTCGAGTCAGCCGGCCGACAATTTATTATGTCATTTTTCGGGCATCTCGGGCAGTGATTGAAGAGCAAAGAACATAGTCCCAGTGCCACTTCCTGGGTTTTACTCCCAATTTGGAATGGTAGGGTGGTATAAGGGTAAGGCAGGATAGGGAGAATGGGAAAGAAATGATCAGCCGGTGTTGATCCCGGCATCGACATACAAGAAATGCTTATGTTGAATCTACAGTCCTGCGATCCGTGGAAGGAGTCTTGAATCAATAAATTTGTGCATAAGATTCAGGATCTTGCTTCTCAACGGGTGTCCAAGTCTTCTTGGGAAGATATAAACTTAAGCATTCTACGAGCGTAAAATGAACCTTAGACACGTTCATGAACAGGGGTTCAGCACTTTTTGGCGATGCTTTTATAGAGTGCACCCATCAAGACCTACCAGAATTAACTGCCAGTGTATATAATTTATCCATGGGACCTCCCATGTTCTTTTCCATTGAGATCTTTGTTCACGACACGGTCACATGATCTAACCATTCAAACTTTCCGCTGTTCAACTTGGCGTACAGGACCTTGGACGAGGATTTCTCCAACTCAATATGGTCATATAATTACCGTATAAACTCAGATAAGTGCCCCTAATGTATGTGGGGACAGCTAGGGTGATCGTCCCCCCCAAGAGGCAGCCCGCGCAACATGCCGTGCACCGCGCACAAAATTTACAAGAAATTAATGTTGTTAAAAGTTTATGAGAGTGCTACAGTATTAAGTGAAAGTGAGTGAAAATGAGTATGAATTCTGGTCTGGTGGTGACTATCCGGTCTCCGATGGGTCGACTATGTCATCACCTCCACTAGTAGGGCTTTGAGGGTCCGAACTGCTGCCTTTCTCGTATTGCTGACCTTGCTCCGAGTCTTCAATGGCATCGTCGAGGATCAATGGAACAGTCTTGTCAAGGTGAAGCCGAAGACAAATATCTGCGCAGACGTCATCACGAAAGAAGGACTGGATGCCCTCAATGCCAAAGTCACCAATACCGCTATCCCTCAGCAGAAATATTACTATTGCTCACACACACTGAGGGAAAAAGGGAAGAAATTACCCGTCTTTGGTATGGGTCATTGAATCATGCCGTCTTTGTAGTTGACAAGTGCCGTTGTTCCTAGATGAGAAAAGGTTAGCAGAGTCTCAATTCCGAATGAAGAACAAACCTTGAAGGTCAATAAAAATCAGAGTTTGATTGCTATGTCCCCAGACAAAGTGTGTGAATGCATGAACAGTAGCACTTAGGGAATGACAAGGGTACGGGTAAACCCGCGGTATTGCGGGTACGGGTGCCGCGGGTGCGGTGTGAGACTTTCGAATACCGCAAATACCGCAACCCGTACCCGAAGTCCAAAAAGTACCACACAAGGGACTTGAACTCAGGATCTCACAAGTTTGAGCAGAAATAAAGGGAGGGGAGGTAACCAAGTAGACTATAGTACCACTAAAATGTGCTGAAACACTCTGAGGGTCCTCCAGCAACAGATTTGATCAAATCAGAATTGTTTGATTGCTCGCAATTCAACTGGATATGGACTGTATGAAGGCAGAGAAATTGATGCAGCTCTTTAGTCTAGTTGCATATACTTCAGATCCTTCTTTTGAGGCAAACCCAACTCTCTTGGGTTCAATTCTGTCTGCTCCAGCTATTTTTAAATACCCGCGGTTATAAATTGCGGTATTGTGCGGGTACGGGTGCGGGTGACGGGTTTCGCGGGTACGGGTACGGTGTGACCTCGTGACACCCGCGGTATCACCCTAGTAGCACTGCGTAAGTCTTTCTTGTGCAACTTGTGTGAAAGCGTGTATGTAAAATGTTCGACAATTGTTGACCGCTTTTGCTCGGCAAGCCATGTTAACCTGCTTCCCCCGGGTCCTCACTGCGTTCCCAGGGTCTCTAATCGAAGCGGAATTAGCCGCGATGATCTGTGATTAGCGACCTGATCAGAGTCTGATTAGATCACCTAATCAAAGTTTTGCCTAGCTGCGACTTACTACGATTCGGTGAGCTAGTCGCACTCCGAATCCTCGCCTCGACGGAGCTAGTCAGACCCCACCCCGGCGCTGACTAGGTTGCCATGTTTTCACGAGAGTGCTGTAAGGCCACTGTAGTAATGCATCACATTTTAACTGGCAGCCGCTGATTTCCCATCAAATCACGTATAGTCGGTTAAATCAACGGTCCAGCCAAATACAAGCCAAATACTGTACTATTTCGTTCAAATCGACAGGGGGGGTGACACGTGACAGGTTCAATGATTTCGATATTTCGGCGGGGGTCAAATTTTTGCGTGACACCTCGAAAATTTTGGCACTCAAACCAAAAATTTTGTCTTTTTTACACCGTTTGGGCAGTTCGGGGACCTGTGTGACCGCTGGGAGGTTCGACAGAGGCCCGAGTGACGCGTGATTGCAACCAAAATTCGGCATCGACAGGGGGGTGCGTGACGCGTGACTGTCGATTTGAACGAAATAATACAGTATATCAAAACCACAAACAAACTTCAACGCAAGTAGCGTTACTCAACGCCTGGGATGGCATCACATAATTGAACAGGTACAATTCGGACCTACGGAGACATAATGGTACCTAATCCAACTCTGACTAAGGCCAACTCTGACTAGGTGCGATTTGCCGCCTAGTCAGACCCTGTGATTAGCGGGGCACGGAACGCAGTGCCTATCTCGGTCACAGCAGAGGCGGGGGAAGGGGAGTTAATCTCTTCAAGTAAAAATGCTTATGTATTGAATTCAAGTGCATGTGAACAGGACTTACTGTATACCTCTTCCGTCAATACACAGTATAACTTCACCCAATTTCCTGGGTATACAAATATCCTAAGAATCAAGAATCCAGATGGCTCACCATCTCTGTGGCTAATTGAGGAGTATATTCAAACAGTATAATGTAGCCCCTCTTAGTGGTTGAACACTGCCCGAGATGCCCGAAAAATGACATAATAAATTGTCGGCCAGCTGACTCGAACATCCACCTGAAATCGAACCGCGACCAATCCGGCTACCGTAGTCCGGCGAGCCATTCTTGGAAAACAGCGAGCCATTCTTGGAAAACGACGAGGCAAATGCGAAAAGGTGCAACTATAGCTCTTATCAGAGGTGGATGTGGCCCTTGGTTGGTGGCAAACCTTTCGGTCTTGGGACATTTCTTGGGAGTTTGTTCGATGAAAGTCAAGTAGTCGGTATTGAACCAGATAGGGCGGACGGTGAGCTCAGATGATTTACTGGGCACAGTCCGTCCCGTATTTATACTGTACAGGGTGAACAAGTATCTACGGGATCGGGTGGATAGGTGAACAAATATCTAGCAGATCAAGTGAATAAGCACTCCGAAGTCGTTTGCACTGTAGGAAAAATTGGAAATGGCTGAAATAGGCCCGCTCGGACATATCAGGCGCGGTCAGTCCGCCAGATTCTCCCTCAAGTGATTAGGGTCTTAATGATCCCATATCGGCCTCATCGAACCTCACGCACCTAACCAACCTGACCGGCCTGATGTGGAATAGTGAAATTACTGGCCCCTTCTGGGCTCATTTTCCCGATGGCGGACTACCGCGGGATGGTGTGACACAGTGCTACAATCATGCGAATGCGCACAACTGGTTGTGTATACGTGGAAGAATTACCGGAGGGTGGGCGAAGCTTTTACGTCGATAAGGAGCTCCTATTCTGAACGTCTTTTCGACCGTAAGTAACAAGAAGTAACATTCAATATAAACTCACGTCACGTAAAGTGGTCACTAGCACAGTAAAATACCTCGTCGTATTGCTACTAGTATACCTTCCACTCTTCCGGCCTCGGTAAATTCGCAGTCTAATTAGTTGAATGATTGACCGGAACTCCTTAGAAAAGCCCCTATTTCAGTTACGGCATGCACTCACGTGTTACGCGTCACATGACCGTGTTGCTCTTTCCACCACGACGACCTGTCTTTCTCAAGATCCTGCCACCTGGTCTCCCGGCGCGTTGGCTCGGTTCTTCTGGGTCTCGGTGTTGCATATACACTCAATTCTACCAGCTTATGGGTCTCGGAAATTCCCTGGATCGCACAGAATCGCAAGAACGAATTCAGGCTTCGGCGCCAGTTAGGTGTCGTCAGCGACTACTTTCACCGTTGGGGTCAATAATCAATACAGTAATTAACCGGGAAGCGCAACATAACGTAGAAGCGCAACGGCGGTTATTTAACGCCATTCGGTGGTGCGAGATGTCCAAGAATTGACAAGGACGTACTACGGTATCGAATTAAGCAGCGTAAAACAAATTTGGGCCAAAAGGTCCCCATGTAGCTCGAAAACGGGACATGTTGAATCGGCGATCAGAAAGCTGATGATTGTCATAAAAGCACCCTGCCGTTTTTTTTACCGTGAAGTGCTCAGAGAAGAAGAGCCAAGTGCATACAGAGGTTTTTTAGGTTGCTGAAGACACCCATGTCAACGGCCGGTCGAAAAATGTATTCCGGTGCTCTTAACTGTGGACCATAATTTGTTGCGCTTCTACGTTACTGTACTGTTTCATTCAATTCTAATCGGCTGTGACCTGTGACCCAAAAATTCGAACTTCGGTTTTCGAATATGGACTGGACGGACCGTGACACGAAAGAAAGTTCGAATTTTTTGGCATGGCCCACGGGGGGAGAAACCTCCGGATAGCAAGGAAACAAGTGTTTGTGGGACGAATTTGAGCCATGTTCAACTGGTTTAACCATAAATCAGTTGAAACTTGTGTTTCTGAGGTCTTTCGGAGCAAAATAAGCCGTGTGCGCAAAAATTTGATTTTCTGACCATTTTTGTGACTTGTTTCGCATATTCGAACATACCCTCGGTGACCCGTGACAGGTTCGAAAAAGTTCTGATATTTTCGCCCCTGTGACGCGTGACATCCGAATTGAATGAAATAGTACAGTATTTGGGTCAATTTGGCCTGCAAGAAAGATTGATCTCCAGTCGGCCCGCAACAGGTCCGATTCCCCAGCTGTAAATTGGAGACTTTAATTTATGTCCTCGAGCTCCAGCCGACCCTTTGGACTGAGTGATTTGGATCATTGTTGGCTGAGATTGAGGTGAAACAATGTAATTGTTGCGCTTCCCGGTTAATTACTGTATTCATCAGTTTGGCGAATTTTACCGCCGCGGACCTATGCCCCAGAAACGTGCTTGAGGGAGATCACCAAAATTTCACAAAACAGAAAACAAAACAAAAAAAGGGGATCCGATGAGTCATCATCTCTTCAGCCGACTCGACGACGCGGACGCCGGCAATGAGCCTAGCGGTTCATGAGGTGAGTTCCCTGTGTTTCTGTCTGCCCTCTGAATTCTAATTATTAGGCGGCGAAAGTCAGTACCTCCCGAATGGTGGCAAAGAGATCTTTTGGCTTTTCGCGGTCAATCCTTTGAGCCTCGAGGTGCGTTTCTCCCTCCCATTATTCTACATTCGATTACACTCATGCTGCCCTAACTGCGTCGATTTCACGCACCTGGAATCCTGGTCCACCAGACACTGGGGGCAACATTGGAGGCCGGTTTGGCCTGGTGGACCTTCCGCACGGTATCGACAGGGACCCAACAGGAGATCGGCATATACGGTTGTATGTCCGATCATAGTGCGGACGGATTTGCCTCCAAAATGGTCTCTATGTCCATTCATTATGCGGACATTTTGGCCTGAATTTGCGCCCAAGTCCGATACAAATTGGATGACAGAAGTTGCCGCCGCCAACCACGTCCGATATTTTTGCGGACGGATTTGCATGAAAGCAGCAGTGCTACCAGGTTTCAGACCCCCGGAGTGCGAAGGAAGGAAAAAATGACCCATGCTTACCCAAACTGCTCTCTCGCCGCCGAAAATTCACTCTCTCGCAAAAATAGGTCCGATATTTCTGTGGACGGAACGGGCTTAAAATCGACCTACCTGATCACAATGTGTACGGATTTGGGCCGGCACGCGATGAACGGAAAGGGCAAAAATCGGCTCAAATGGATCGGACATATGACCGCATATGCCGATCTCCTGACCCAACTCCCGACCGAAGCAGGCTTCATGCCGGTCGTACAACATCCATAATTACTCTTCTCGTTGGAATCGCTGCGCAAGCCGGACGCGGAGACGTTAGGTGGATGCAGTAAGTCTGACACATTGATTCCATTTTTTCCCTCGCTCAGCTTCACCACAGGCTTCGCGCAGGGAAACATCGCATTAGACACTCCCGGGCGGTTTTTTTTTTTTCAAGAAAACCTAGACAACTCCTGGCAACAGCCACCGACGCCGGCGGCTGCACATCGATCACACCACGATTGCGCTATTAATACAGCCCGTCACGTCCACTCCCATCTTAAAACCGCATCAGGAAAAAGTAAATCCTATGTAGTCAAGGGAGATTCCAGGTAGTCCTACATAGTCTGTGTAGTCTGTGTAGTCACCCCGGTTGGCTACATAGGCCCTCATAGTCGCCTGTAGCCGGTCTGTTCCCCATGTAGTCATCCGTAGTCGCCCTACCGGCGATGTAGCCGCTGTAGCCAATAGGCAGCCGATGTCACATCAGGAAAAATCCAAATCACTATGGCGTCTATAGCCTGCTTTATAGACATCCATAGACACACATAGACACTATAGCAGTTGTCTATAAGGTCTATGGTGTCTATCTGGGTCTATATAGCAGCTCATAGTGGCTCATAGTAATTTGGGATTTTCCTGATGCACCGCCATTGCGCACGTTGCCAACATGGAGGTGTATCAGGCATCCTACTTGCCCGAGGCCCCGGTGACCTGGGAAGAAGGAATTGGGCTTGCCCACTATACTCCTTGAATTTAGAAGGTTCAAAAATTTTCTGAACCTTGAATTTCTTGTTTTGTTGAAATCGCTCAGTTGAGTTGACTGAAAAGAAATGTAAACCGGAGGACAGGATAAGACTCAGGATAAAATTGATCAGCGCGGTCCCTTTCGGAACATGCTGAGTTGTAGCAACAGTACATCCAGCCTCTAGAGACGTACTACCACTACACCACAATCCGCTTGCCTCCGATGAATTCACCGCTTTTAAGGTGCTCTGTCTCGGGCCCGTGAACCATGGCAAAATATAATACTCACTGGCTGTTACCCAATTCTCCCCGTTAAAAACCCTCTGGCCAATTTAACGGCTTCTCACTGAACATTTGGAACACTTGATGAGCAAACTTCGCGACCTGACACACGGTGGAACGATTGAAGATCAATGCCTTCAGCACTGCTGTTGCCGTCTCCGGTGATACAACCAAAACACCGGGCACCTGTCCACTCGCAACCAGCGAGAATGAAGACCGTCTTGTGCGCAGCAATTCAGGACCTTCGCAAAAGAACAGCGCATGCTCCACTGTCTCGACTTTTCCACACCCAAATCTACACCGACGCAGTGCGCGCGGGACTATAGTCGCAGTACAATGAGAGTGATTCAATCAATGCAGGGAGCATTAAGGGGCAGCGGAAGAACCACATCTGCAACTTAAAGTAAACTTACAGCATGTTGAATGATCGACTCGTGGTATGCTTCTCTTTTGATCTCATCCAAACAGCTCTTTAGTCTACTTGGTTTTCTCTTTCTACCCAAAATTTCTGCGTTCTCGCGAGGTTCCTAGTTCGAATCCCGCCACCAGTATTCCTTTGATTTCTCTATTAGGTACTCAACTCAATTTCTCGTTTGTCTTCCCAAGCTTCACAATAAGTAGAGGGCGGCGCAGGAGCAAAGCAAGTAATAGATAGTCTTTTGTGTTTCTTTTCCCTTCCAAACGTAGTCTGCCTCTTGGCTACGGAGGCCTACAGAACTTCGCGGTTGACTACAGACGACTACAGAGCTTCGCGGTTGACTACACGGACTATATAAAGGGGTACCTAACGACAGGACTACACCGGCTATGTAGGTGACATAGTACGCTGTCGAGGTGTCACTTTTTCCTGATGCGCATCGATTATGCCCTGCCTTTGCTTCCTCACTTCGAATTCCGTCCATACCCTCGAATTCCACAAACGCATCCAGACGGACACGCAATGACGACCCCTCGCTGTACAAAGCCCCCGAGTACGACACGCTACAGGTGTACGGCGGGCAGGCGCCCGACACCGCGTCCAACGCCCGCGCGGTGCCCATCTACGCCTCCGCGAGCTTCGTCTTCGACAGCTCCGCGCATGCAGCAGTTTTGTTCGCCCTGCGCGATTTTGGGAATATTTATTCAAGGATTGGGAACCCTACTGTTGTGCGTTGCGTTTCGCTCCTTAAATGTGGCGCAGAGAGCTGAGATGGATGGATGCAGGACCTGCTTGAGAAGCGGATAGCAGCGCTGGAGGGCGATGTGGCGGCCGTAGCGACCGCATCGGGCCAGTCGGCGCAGTTGCTTGCGCTCACGGCCCTGGCGGAGGCGGGCGACAATATCGTCGCGTCGGCGCATCTGTACGGTAGGGTGCGTAGTCTACCTCCAATTCAACGAAACCACTGACTCGAATCCGCAGACGTACAACCAGCCCCGCAAATTTGGCATCGAGACGCGGTTTATTGATAGTCCGGACCCCAGTGTGTGCTTTCCCTCAGCCTTGCATCCCTCTTCACCTTCCTCCACCTTCACGTCCGCTCTGCTCTTCCTGCACCTCACCTCCCCATCCTCGTCTTCCCCATTTTCCGTCTATCCGCGTCCGTTCCGTTGCATTAAGATGTTTTTCCTTCGTCCTTGCAGAAGCACGCACCCGCCATCGACGCCCGCACACGGGTCATCTTCGTCGAGGTTATTGCCAATTCACATTTCAGCGTCGCGAATGTGAAGGGGCTGGCGGAGGTATGTGTTTTTGCACTTTCTCTTTTCTGGACGTGGCCTGGGTTTCGGCGTCCTTCGAGTGGGTGTCGCGTGCTTTGTGCTCCGTGCTTTGTACATTGTACATTGTCTTTGGGAGGTGGGGAGGGGAGGGAAGGCAGGGAGACGATCCCCAAGACCGCGTCGGTGGTCGGGGCAGACATGGATCGCTGCCCGTTGGTTCTGCACATCTAGGCGCTCTTTCCAGCCTCCGCATGGATGTCGGGCGCAGACTCTGACGGACATGTGGAGCACGCGGGGGAGCTGCTCTCCCGAGCCGTGTCTTCTCCCCCCTTAACGATACTTTTCTTGCGAGCTTGGATTGAGTTCGGCATGCTTTGGGCTTTCAGTCGATTTTGGCGAGGGGGCGGAGTTGACTGAAGGAGGGGGAGACAGATGAACCTCCCTCGAGACCGTCGAAGAGGAATGTCGGAACGCTGAGTGTGTGCGCTGTCACCCTCTACACATCCCGGTGCTCTTTCCGTCTCTGGTGGATCTACGGAGCGCGCGCGCATCCGGCTCCGGCCCTCTCCGCTATGCCTTGACGCCTGTTCTTTCGACCTTCCTTCCTATTGCAGTGGTGCCACTGATTTGTCTTCACCCTCTGTTTCAATCCTCAATTATACCACGTTTCTTTCAGCATCCTGAGGCAACATTCCGCCGTCTTTCAAACACTCAAGGCCCTGATGATCTCGAAATTCAAATCGCCAACGTCGTGTATTGCGGTGGTTCAACGGCGATTGAAAGGCAGGTCGCCAGACGACGAGCAACGACAATTTTAGCGAGTGTGCACGGCGTGTGAAATTGCCTTATGCTCAGGCCTTGGCTTAAGCAGTGAGTTGACACCTTTGAATTACACCCGGCGATTCGGACATGTCGACAAGGACAAAAAAAGACGATGAAACATCAAGGCGAAACGACAGCTGAATTGGAGTGGACTGCACTCCAATTCAGCCCGAACGAATCAGTACCGGTGATGAATGGCAACATCAAACGCCGCTGAACTGCGGGATGATATGTCATGCGCAAAATTAACCTTGGCCACAGCCAAGGGCTCAACTCCAGCTGCATAAAAGTGTTGCGTCTCCGCGACACTTGTCCGGTACTCCCTCCCCCACTTGGACATCATCCGACTGCTGAATAATTGCCATGATTTTCCTCTGGATCGTTCTCGCCGTATCTTCTGGTCGGTATTATCGGGCATATAGTTCGTAGGAAGTAACTCTGATTAAATTACCATATTCAGCTCGTTGTGCCGCTCAGCCACAACAGACACAAGTGACACTCTGGCAGTTTGGCAGACCCCGTTTACTCCAAGCGCAGGTCACTCTTCCTATGCGGCCTATGGGAACAGCAGAAGATGGCTCAGCAACTACTTATCTATACCAGGCTTTGAATGCCATCACAACGACCAACCAAGCTGGGTTCACAACACTACTTACTCCCTCTGCAAGTGAGTTTCTCAAGCGCGACTGGTTTCATACTTCTGTGCTAATCCGGGTCCCCTAGCACCACGAACAATTGTTGCCGCTGCCTCGGGGTGGTTGGAATCTCCTACCGGATCATATAAAATCTCTTGCGCCTTGATCAACCAAGACTATGGTCAATGTGTAGACGCCAATGATACAATGACCACTACCGCCAATAGTGGAATACCGACCCCAGTTGTTATCCCCCTCGAAATTGCAACATCAATATTGACGCCGGCGACGGCCACAGTGTCTCGAAGCTCAAGTGAGTGCTGGCGAAGCCCTTCTAGTCTTCCCTTTATATAAATTCCGGCAGACCCGGCTCCAACGGAACGTCCAATCACGCGATCAAGTGGGGTGCCGACAAGATTAGTTGTAGGCAGTGTGATTGGAGCTGGGGCGCTTCTAATTCTTCTGGCGGCACTCCTGGGTTTTCGAATGCGCCGACAACGGAGGAGAACCAAGGAACTCCTTCCTTACGCATACGATGCAGAGCCGCACCATGTTCAATCTTCTGTGGATCCGAAGCTCGCAAGGCTTCTCGTCGCGCAGGTTGAAGATATCCGCGTGGCAACAACTCGGACACAGTTGCCGCCTGTATACCGGAAGACCTGAGGGTAGACCTGACTGTCTTGTGGCATGTGCAAATATTGGACTATCTCATCTTGAAGTAAATTAGCAGCAATGGTTTACGAAGACGAGGTGAAGCGGGCAATTTAGGACGGCGTACGGGTAATTTTTTTCGCACAAGTCGAGATCAAACGATGTTCTCAGTGGTAAGTAGAGAGAAGGAGTAAAGAACAAGGCGGGACCCGGAGTAACTCATTGCATCAATAGCAGACATGTATGAATGTATGAGATTCATGAGCAGCTTCGGCACAGTTCGACATGTGGTTCTAGTTCAGTAGTTCTAACATTTCGGTTAAAATGGTCTCTGCCTCTGGGAACCGAGGAGAGATGGAACAGCTGAAAGGAATCGGGCGGCTGCCTCCTGCATGAGTGAGGTGTAAAACTGAAATCAACTTCATCACTCACACAACTAAACCATCTCCGATTCGATTGGTAGGATGGCTATCCCTTGGTCATCCTGCTCAGGACGGATGTTCATTGCCCAGAGAAGACAGGCGATGGAGATGAAGATTTAGCAATATAGTGTCCAATACAGAGCCTGAGGAAATCGAAATCAGCTGGGATTTTAGATACGTTGAAATTTCGATACCGCCTTCCAAAACCGTACCTGCAGCGAACACGACTAGGTAAAACTAATTACGAGGAGCACAGGAAAAAAACCCCCTGAAGAAAGAGGACTAGGCCAGAGGAAAAACACCAAGGAACGGATTTGTTACCTTCTTTTGTGTCGGCCAATGCGGGTTTAAGCCGGCCCTTTTCATCGAGGCATCTCCCGGGATTGAATTCTTCAGCGTCTGTACCGTGAAATTGAAGAATAATCAACAGGCTATCTTTCCACCCCGATTCAACGCCCTGTCAATAATGAAAGTGCGCACACTACACCTAAAACGTAGTAACCCTCACACCAATCGGCTTCAATCGATTGATGTGGCATGCCTCGATGCCCCTTAGCACCTGCCGGAATACTTTGCTAATATGGAGCTCACTGACAGGATAAAGACCTCCTGTGAGGATCTCCGAAGCCACTAGCACATGAATTAGACTAACTGAAGGCAGGGGGTGAGGCGTACCGATCCACTTCGGCCTGCTACTGTAGATGGGTCCTCGTCCGTCCAATAGGTCTACCGCCACTTTATGACTGTTCAAGATCAAAGATACTCTGGCCAAACACATTGACGTGGGCGAGGGGGCCTGACAATAATTCAGCAACGAGTATACGTGGTATGATGTCAACGCACCGTAGGTTTCTTTCCATGCGGTAAAGGTATGCCAGGCATCTGTACTTAGCTGGAAGAGATTCCGACGAGCGAAGACCTCTGGCCCCTGGCGGTAGACGTCCCGTGCGCAGAGCGCTGATCTTTTGAACGAGATACACAACCGCGGCGGAGGCAAAGAATAGCGACCATTTTTACTGCTCTGCGAGATATTGCTCTGCGAAGGGGAACAGTGCAGTAAGGTTGGAGGTACTTAGCGGAGGTCCTCGTCAGCTGCTCAGACCGCGATCGTTACGGCCGCTGTTAGATGTGTCCCGGAGAACAGTCTTAAGTCCTGGAACGTGGCATGACTCGGATGCTCCACTTGAAACTTTGAAAGTGGAAATGGAAGTAAAGAGCTGCCGAATGGTCCGCGATGAGTACCACTGACCAGTGTTCTATTAATTCATTCTTCTTTAACTCTGACGATTCTAGGTCTTATGGGAGTTTTCAACGAAATGGAGGGCCCCAGACGCTCAAAACAGGCAGAAATCAAGGGGTATAATTATGTCAATCTGTTCAGAAACGAAGGAGTAATGAGGTCAAGAACTGGTAGGATTCAAAATGCTCTTTCTTCTAAAAATAGGGGTGGTGCCATTACTTTTGCAAAGAGCTGTAAACGCGAACACCAGAGAAGCCTTCTGGATGAAGCTTCTCTTGTTTTCGTACGAGATGCTTACTGGAATTGAAGTCTTACGTACTTTCTGTTTTGTACCACTACTCCTTCCATGGGTAACTTGGCGGAAATAAAGGGGGGGGGGGGGGGGGGGGGGGGGGGGGGGGGGGGGGGGGGGGAAGCTGCACCAGATGCTATGGAGATGGCCAGAGGCCGGATGGAACGGGCGCCTGCGGCGGCGGCGCTGCTGGACATTTTGTCCATCAGAACCAGGCAATGCAGGTTCGGACAATCCGATACTGGTTTCATCAGAGGTAGTTTTACTTAGGCTTTTCTTTGCCGGAAACTTTCTCAGCCTTCGACATTTGTTGGGTATGAAAGTTGAGTAGTCAGAGCTACTTGTCAACATAAAAAGTGTTTGTCCGACGTCTGTCCACTCCTACAGTATCTTACTCTCTTCCGATTCACCATTCACGATCCCTTCAGCCCTCGCAAAGTCCACAAACCTTCACCGGAAAAGCCCCTATCTCACTTACGGCATTCGCGTTTCGCATTTAGCGTCACATGACCGTGTTGCTCTTCCTGTTGGCCCTTTTTCTTCTCTCTGGTCGGGTTGAATCGATTCTCTTGAAGTTCACTACTAGTGTGCTTATAGCGACTTTTGTTTTCACTCGGGCTACGAACAGGGTTCGCTGCTTGGAAATTACAATATTGGCATCTGAGTCGCACCAAAACTCGGCCAACGTTGAAGGTTCTGAGGCTGTTACCGTCGTGATTATTCCTTCCTTTTGACCGTAAGACTCTACTCCCTCTGCACCACACGCAGTTTCCAAAGCTCAATTCCAAAATCTGGTGGCACAAACGATGCAACAAGGCGGTGGAGACGCGAGAGCGAGCAGGCTGCTGCACGTCGCGAGGAAGATGGCAGCGAATGATAAATCCATTGCATCCTTCAAGTCGTTGGGTCTCTTTTCAGCGGCGGAGGCCTCAAAAGGTGTTTGAATTCCATCGGGGAGTCCGGAGGTCAACGGCGCACTAGTGCGGGGCCCGGGGTCGATTATACGATCGCGCCAAGTCACAACGACCGTCTTTCTCTTGCTCTTCGGTCGCGTTGACTGGGTTCTCATGAACCTCAACATGTTGACAAAGATTCTTGCTCTGGCAGTTTCCCTTGACTCTTGGCGGGTTTCAGGAATGCCATGGAGTTACAACTTGACCGAATTAAAACTTACCTACGTCGTCACCGCGCCAGTTCAAGTTCAGCACATTTAGTGATACACAATGAACTAGTACAGTAATCTAGCTCTCAGCGTAATGCTGTGCTTGAGCATGAAGCCTCCATAAACTCAATACCGTGTGCTGATGGCAATGTGAACCGTGAGAAAGCATGTTGGCGGGCAGAAAATAGATTGCAAAAGGTGCGCGGATCCTAATCTCCCGCAGGAAGTTCTAGGCCGCGCTACATTACCTATTCAGTCGATTCAACCCATTTGACAGCCTCAAACCTGGCTTGTCTATTTCTCTCAGTACGCTTACGCAGCAGAACTGGCAAAGCACTGTGTTGCCTCGATATTTTGATGTAGCCTTCTGCAAGCAAGATCTCTTCCCACGGCGTTGGAGCTCTTTAGTCAATGCATTGAGCTTAAAAATAATCCTAGGATGTGCTAAAGTCATAGGAAAATGCACAGGAAAATTAATAATGCACATCTAGCAGTTTGTGACAGTTTCCAGCCGTTTCCAGTGATATCCAGCTGAACGTCGGCGGGGTGGATTGCGTTGGCCGGTATCGGGGCCCTTCAAGTTGGCGGCGCACACCATCGATTAGCAGGTGCAGCGGCGGCCGCCGATGTCCGCCAGCGAACGTTCCAACGGCGGCTGAGTATATGATATTACTGAGTACGTGACTCCGGCCGGGAGGCATTGACCTCCGCAACCAAGCCTGAAAACTCCCGGGACCGACCGAGTAGCGTACAGCAGTATTTCACACGGATGTCCGGTCATTGTGCAATTTGTACTAGCCTTATTCTTAGGAAGCCGCCAACATACAGTATCTATTCACACTCGTCGAGGCTGTGTTCATTTGGAGCAGGAGTATCGGGATGCATGTGAGCTTGCACTATGTTTGGCGAGGCTGTCTGGGCCGAACTCGAAAGAAAATCGCCCCAAGTGAGTGTTCTATGATCTGAGCATCCGTGAGACGAAATAAAAACAGGGGTATAAAATATGTGAGACTCTGTACTAACCCCCTGCTGAACAATGCCCGCTTCCGCTCGCAGAACACGCGTGGGCCTAGCCTGTAGCCGATGCCGCGCACGGAAGGTGAAGGTACGCATATATATATATTCACCCCACTTCCATATGGCTTAGTTCGTTGCTGCAGTGTGTCAGAGGCGACCAAACCTCTCCTGCACCCTGCGATCGGTGTAACCAACGCGGTTTCAAATGCAAATATGTCGGCGTGGGCGAGGAATTCCTACCCGAAAGGGCAGGACCCCGCACCGACGAAACATCCACGAGTTCCACAAGGTCTTCAGTCGAGGCAGAAGGATTCCTGGAAGCGTTCAACAATTATGCCCGGTACTTGGGCCTGGTTCTTCCCACTCCACCACAGCCATATCCCCTCTTTCCCTCGCCGTACCTAGCTAGCGGAGAAGAGGAGGAGTTGTTTCCAAGGGACGATTCATTGGTCTATGGATCCTCTCCTCGAGCCTATGTAACCCACAACCAAGTCAGCACCGGTTATCCCTACTTTAGGGATCCAGACCGAGAATTCACAATGTCCGCGTGTCGTTCTAGTACCTATGCCGAGTGAGTTGTCTTCCTTAAAATCCCTTCCCACCTGGCTTACCTTCGCTGCAGCGGGTTTTATGCCTCGCAGGCCTCAAGTTTCGATTCGATGGGCCAATGCTTGCCTTCTTCCGTAGCCTACCTGTAGTACACCATACAAGTCGATCAAGAACCTTTAGAAATCAGATCAGCTCCTTGCATTCGGTGGTTCTGGTAACGCCAAAATTCCTCTGTGGTTGAGTGGAAATTTCGAAACAAACGGTAGGTGCCGGACAGTACTAGAAATTACGAAACACGGTCGGTGCCAGAGAGTAAGCAATCCTAAGCTGCGAAAGAATCTTGGAAAGCAAACGCTTCCGAGACAGAAATAATTAAGATTAACCGGGGCGGCGGCGCGCCACGGCAGCGTTACAATAGATTCAATTTAGCTGCGGCCGTAATTTTACAGCTTCAGAGTTCTCACCCACTGTAGAATTGCAGGAATAGCTGCGGTCTGTCGTATCTGTTGAGGGTTCGTTGGTTCAATTTTCAGCGCGATAAGGTAAACAAACTTCCCGAAGGAGAACGACGTGCTCGGAGGTGAAAGACGCCGAGCGTGCCACAACTTGACATTCCGCCTCTTGTTGGGTGCGGTGGAGTTTGCGGCACTGGGAATGACGTTTCTCTGGAAGCTTCATTGACTGATGTTACCGGTCTTGTATGGACCTCCAAACGATACAAAGGACTCGGAGCAGCACGCAATCGTACTATACTTAAATCACTAGTATATCCCCGAGAAAGCGCCGGGTCTGACTGAGCAGATCGTACGACATCGCGGCCGAGTATCTGGTTCAATTCAAACTGTCTTCCGCCGTAGTAAACTCGGCGCCGAAAGCCCGAAGGCAGTTAATGACAGTCCCCAATCGTCATTAGAGTTCAGAGAATGAGTGGTTCCTATACATATCTATCCCCACAGTGGGACAAGTGGCCATACAAACACAATGACAGGGGAGCTTTGGGGCGCGGCCGCCCACCTATTCAGTCTCTTGACGAAATCCAATGAACATATGGGAAAGAGTAGGGTCTTACGACGGTCAGACCATAAGATTAGGTTTCGTGAGAATCGTCGACGAGATGAAGGACCTCGAGCCGTCTCAAAACAGGCAGAAATTTGGGGATTGAACCGTGGGAATATCCAGGGCTGTTATTCCCAGGCGTGAGTTCACGATCACCAGCTATCGTCGAGGTGAGCCCAACATGATATGGTGTTGACAGGATTCTGGCATGCTATACCACTCACTGAGTTGTCTCCGCGGGTCTAAATCAGTGAAGTTGCGGTAGTGCGCATGGAGGCATCTAGTAGCCGTTCGGCCAATTAGTCCGTAGTTCGTGCAAAGTTTGATTGAAGTCAACTTTAAATGGATCGCCTCCCATTCTTCTATGCAGATGTCCGTTAGTGTCGGGTCGGGATCAAGCTCAAGTCCGGGCCATCAGTATATTTTCCAAGTGTGTTCGGGAAGGTTTAACTTGAGGCTTGAGCATACGCTTGTAAGTTACCTTGGTAAAGCACTCATTTATGTTTTGACAACCAGCAACAACCTACTGACCTCGATTTGAAGTATCTTTTCTTGAAGATGGGCAGGTGAATACACACGATGTTCCGTGGAGATTGGAGTGCTCGAAACAACTTCAGATGGAGCTAAATTTCATGCGCCCAGGCTCAAGCCCTGGGTCGGGGGCTCTCAAAAGTGCTGGGCCCTACCTTGGGCCCGACTTGAAACTTGGGCCCTACTTTGGGTCGGGGCCGTCGGGTCCAAAAGCCTGGGCTCGGGCTCGGGCTCAAGCGCCGACGAGGAACATCACTAATGTCCGTTCCACGCAGTTACCGCATTGTGGTTTGGAAGAAAACTCTTGCGCATTGGGTAGTCACCCATAATCTCTCCGTGGTCGGGAGAAAATCCCACAATGTCGCTGTGATCAAAGCCCCTATCTCACTTACGGCATCCTGGGGTGTTTGTTGCCGCTTTCAGCGTCACATGACCGTGTTGCTCCTGCGGCCGCCAAACCAACGCCAAACGACAACGACCGTTTTATCTTCACCTTGCGTTGGCTCGGTTCTCCTGAGTGGCAATTTGCCTCCAATATTCACGACAGCTCCCTTCTTCGAAGTCCCGTTTCTCTGGGTTCTTAACTGGTTTCACCGAAGGAATCGCAAGAACGATTCAAGTGTCGATTGTCCAGTTCTTCGGATCCACTTGCCCAAATTACAGAGGTGAATCTACTCTGCGTTATAAAGAGCTTTCATAACGCTCAATTCGTTTGCTAGGCAAAATTTAGTCGCATAAACGATGCAATAGAGTCAATTACACCGCCGTGAGGACAACGACGAATCCTTGTTTGTCCGCCTCCGTTCTCTTCAATTCCTCGGGACTTTCCAGCGGCGAAGGACTCGGAAGTGTTGTCCAACATCTGAATAGCAAGCGTAAGATACAGTGAAGGGTATGCGTACGTACCTGATACAATGCTGATTCTTTGTTGGGTGGCAGCTCCTCGATTGGCCCAAAATCGTCCTGTTTTTTGTCGGCGCATCTCGATTCGTGGCTCCAGACCAGTCCACGATCGAGCTGACGATGCGGTCTTGAAGTGGGTTGGCTGTGTCGAGTCAGGCTGCCCTCCGAGTTTGATCATGCTCTCAATTATGATTACTAGACGGCGCAAGTTGGTCAGACATGGATACATACTCCACGAGGGTGTACACGTTCCCTTTGGGTGCGGCTGACCGTGGACTTGAATCGCTGACTTTTCGCGGTCAATCCTTCGAGGTGCGTTTCTTCCCTCCGATTCTACATTTGATTAATACTCATGCTGCAGCAGCCCCAACTGCATCGATTTCCGCGCTTGGAATACTGTTCTATCAGGGGCGCGGTACGGCAACAACTGAAGGTCTTGGCAGCGGACCTTCCAGGTGCATGAACGACCGCACCCGCATGGTATCGATAAGGACCTAACTCCCGACCGAAGCAGGCTTCATGCCGGGCGTACTACATCCATAGTTACGGTAGAGCCACCCTTGCCCCCCCCCTCCCTGAATGGTGCATTCTTTTCGTTGGAATCGCTGGCGCCGCGCAACTTGAAGCCGGACGCGGAGACGTTAGGTTGCTGCAGTAAGTCTGTCACAGCGTTAATTCCATTTTTCCCTCACTCAGCTTCATCACAGGCATCGCGCAAGAAGATATCACTATCATACACCCCCGGGCGTTCTCTTGGCCTTTAGCTCTTTTTTGTTTTCTACAAGAAAACCTCGACGACCGTCGGCAACAGTTACAGTGCACATCGATCACATCACAATTGCGCTATTAATACGGCCCGTCAAGTCCACCATCCACTATCATCCGTCGATTATGCCCTGCCTCTGCATCCTCACCTCGCATTCCTCCCGTACCCTCGACTTCCACAAACGCATCCAGACGGACACGCAATGACGACCCCCTCGCTATACAAAGCTCCCGAGTACGACACGCTACAGGTGCACGGCGGCAGGCGCCCGACACCGCGACCAACGCGCAACGCGCGCGCGGTGCCCATCTACGCCTCCGCGAGCTTCGTCTTCCGCGGATTTGTTCGCCCTGCGCGATTTTGGGAATGTTTATTCGAGGATTGGGAACCCTACCGTTGTGCGTTCTCTCCTTCTTGAAGAGGATAGAGAGAGCTAACGATGACGGGGATGCAGGACGTGTTTGAGAAGCGCATCGCGGCGCTGGAGGGCGGTGTGGCGACCCTAGCGACCGCATCGGGGTAGTCGGCGCAGTTGCCTGCGCTCACGGCCCTGGCGGAGGCGGGCGACAATATCGTCGTGTCGGCGCATCTGTATGGTGAGGTGCGTATTCCTCTCCCCTCCCCTCCCCTCCCTTTCCGTGCCTTTTTTTGCTACTTTTCTATCTCCCATTCGACGAAAACACTGACTCGAATCCGCAGACGTACAACCAGCCCAAAGTCTCATTCCGCAAATTTGGCATCGAGACGCGGTTTATTGATAGTCCGCACCCGAGTGCGTGCTTTCCCCCCTCACCGCCACTCTCATCTTCTCCCTCCCGTTCCTTCCTCATATTTCCTGCACCTCACCTCACCTCCCCATCCCCGTCTTCCCCCCTCCGTTCCCTTGCATTAACGCGTTAACTGACACGTATTTTTTGCAGAAGCCTACGCAGCCGCCATCGACGCGCGCACACGCGTCATCTTCGTCGAGGTCATCGCTAACTCGGATTTCAGCGTCGCGGATGTGAAGGGGTTGGCGAAGGTGTGTGTTTTGGCTTCGAGTCGGCGTCGCGTGCTTCGTGCGTTGTACTTTGTACTTTGGCTTAGGGTGGAGGAGGGGAAGGGAAGGCAGGGAGACGATCCCTGAGACTGCGCGAAAGGAAGAAGGGAGACGAGACCAGTGACACCTCGGGGGATCCTCATCGCGAAAGACCGCAAGTGGGCACACTTGTGGTCGCTGGCGGAGGAGAGGCGTGCCGGGCGGTGGCGCCTGCGTTTCTTGTTGCGCTCCCGCTCATCATCGGCTGGCGGGCGTACACTCCGATGGATGGTACTCGGCGGCATCCTACGCTGTTTCTTTATCTTCCTCCCACCCTTCCTCCGTCCTCTTCTTTACTCTCCTTCCCACCCTTCCCCTTCCTCTCCCCTTCCCTCGCTGACTGAAATAACAGGTAGCCCACACCGCCTCCATCCCTCATCGTCGACAATACCTTCGGCATGGCCGGCTGGCTCGCGCGCCCGCTCGACTCGGCACGGACATCCTCGTCGCGTCCGCGACCAAGTGGATCGGCGAGCATGGGACGACGATTGGGGGCGTGATTGTGGATGAGGGTGCGCTGCGCTGCTTTTGTCGGGTTCTAGTTTCTATTGCGGTGTAGGAGCTGCGGGAGGATTTTGCGCGGGTGTGGTGGATCGCGGGATCGGTGGAGTGATGCCAAAACGCATTCGAGCGCGACCATGGTCGCAGCAGGCTCGGGCACCTCTGCCTTTGTCGGTGGTGTGGGGAGCACGCAGTGCCTTTACCACTGCAGAGAGCCCGGCTTCCTACCCGCCTGGGGCGGCGCGCGGTCTCTTGCGACGTGTCTGCTTTTCGCCGTGTGCGGCTTGTCTGGGATTATTCACTGCCGATGACGAGCGAGCCCGCAAGCCTTCCCTAGCGCCCTGCTGTCGGGCCCGTATGGGTCGGACGCGCGGGGCATCTACCGAAGGCCATTTGGTTTCGGTCGAGAAGGTATCTTGTCTTGCTTGCAGAAGATGTCTGTTGCACCATACAGCTGCGGCTGTGGGTGAACGACCGCATGGGATACCATCTCAAGCTCAAGCGAGTCGTCGACCGGCGAGTCTCGGTGCCTTGCTGTGTGCCGTCGACGCGCATATCGAGGGACTTGTCTTGTGCTCTGGGATTTTGGGGCGGGGTGTGGCCCGCCAGTATTGCTGCGGCCGCAGGCGCCACACGCGCTTGCCCTACGAATACCCCCTCTACTTACAATTCCCCGATGTCCTGATATTGCACGCTATTTTCGACGCGACGTGCGCGTGCATATGGAGGATGCATCTATGGAGCTGAGGGCGGCCTTGTCTATTGTCCTTGCAGATTGGGTCCGTGCGCCGATAGCGGGCTCGTTTCTTGTCTTGGCAGAATATTGGCGATTGGCCCCGACTGGCCAGCGCGGATTCGGGCATGACCTCGCACTGGGTGCTTGTGTAGGTCAGAGCACTCGTCGACGCGCTCCACGATGAGCTGAGGCTTGGGGGCGTTGTGCTGTGGTGCGACGCGTGTGTCGTGGCATGATGTGGTGTGCAGACTGTGCAGGGCATGTCGGCCCGCGTTCGTCGATGCTCCTCCGCTCGCTGCTAGACTGTTACTCCTCCCCGCGTCGTCAGATTGACCAGTATCTGCACGCCTGCCATCCGATCCGTAGTGTGGTCCTCTGCGTCTCCCTCTCATTTCAAGTTTTCCTCGGTTTTTCCCTCGGCCTTGCACGTATTAATATATTTTAACCCCAGGCAAATTCGATTATATCGCGTCGGGGAGTTTCCCGCGTTCACGGAGCCGGTGGAGGGGTATCACGGGCTCGTGTTCAGCGAGGCGTTTGGGCCGGCGGCATATGCGGTGCGGGTGCGCGTGGAGGTGCGTTTTGACCAGCTGGATATTGATTTGCGCTATCTTCTGGGATGCCGTCTTTTGCACCCCTCCCTGAGATGGCTTCCGGCTCCACTTTCGTCCCCCGTGCTCGACACTTTCCCTTCCTGTATTCTTCGTTAGCTAACACTTATCCCTAGATGCTCCGCGATCTCGCCCCCGCGCTAAACCCCTTCGCGGCGTTCCTCCTGCTTCAGGGTCTGGAAACGCTCAGTCTCCGCCCGGCGAAGCAGTGTGCGAATGCAGCGGAGCTGGCTGCGTATGTTTCTTATTTTTATTACTTCATTTCGCCCTACGGTTTCCTGCCACTAAGTCGTCCACCTTAAAGACATCCTCTCTCCCCCTCTGCCCCGCCTTCACCTCTCTCCCATTAACCACCGCTGACCCTCTCCGCAGGTTCCTCTCTACCGACTCGCACGTCGCCTGGGTCTCCTACCTCGGGCTCCGCACGCACGCGCCCGCGAGACTCTCCGTCCAGGCGTCTTCGGCGGTGTACTGAATTTCGGCGTCAAGGTCTACCTTTCTTCCGCGTCATACGGACCGTCAGATCTTACTGGTGCCTTTTACTGCATAGGGCGACTCTGCACGCGCGAGCAAAGTCGTCGACCTCCTCAAGCTTGCGAGCAACCTCGCTAACCTGGGTACGTCCTGCTCTCCACGCCCCCCCCCCTCGCCGCTGACGCAGAGAATGTATGCATTGTTCCTTCAGGCGACGCGAAGACGCTCGTGATCCACCCCGCCTCGACGACACACCAGCAGCTCTTAGACGAGGCGCAGCTCGCATCGGGTGTCAAGCCGGATTTAATTCGGGTACGCATCGTCTGCCTCCCTCCGCCTGGTACTCATGCGAAGACGTAGGTGTCGGTCGGAATCGAGGCTATCGGCGACATTCTCGCGGACTTTAAGAATGCGCTGCGGATCGCGTTCGACGAGGGGTCATCGTAGGGTGAGGCGGCTGCTGCTCGTGGTGATGATGTCGGATGCGACAGGTGTATCTGGAATGTACTTGGTTCCTCCTTTCCAGAGCGGCAGGTCACATGACTATGCACCATTGCGCTTTGACCTCCCAACGGTCGAGAGGCGAGAATGTACTCCATATGTCTCCCTCTGCTGAGCGATAGGTTCACGTGACTGTACACCATTGCGCTTTGCCCTCCCGCCGGGAGACCGCCCTTCCTGCTGTTCTCGTTCGAGTGTCAGCGCGATACATACCGTATTACGAGGATCTGAACCTTCCCCCGAAGCTTACTCGAAAGCCGAGTCACTTGTCGGGGATTTGATTGAAAATCAATTCGCAACTTGTGTTGCGCCTTTTTTGTGAGCGATGAGCATTGAGAATACCCTGGTGGTGCATCGGCTTCAAACCAATAATTCTCTGGAGAAATATTCCCTGCGCTGGGAGTGGGAGACTCGGATTTGATGGTCGCCGCGGCAGCACAGCCATCAGAACCAAATCAGAACCCTTTTGTTCGCGACATGGCTCACCGTGTCTTGCCACCGGACAGCTTACCCTTGGAACTTTGGCAGCAAATTGTGTCTCAAGTCGATCCTCAGCGCCACACTCATGAGTGGGTTGTTTCGCAACTTCTTGCCATGGCTCGCTGTGGCACCCTGCTCGCTGGCGCAAAACATGCACGATGCCGCCTTTTCTGTTATTTTTCGACACGTCTGGTGGAAGTGGAAGTGGTATGGGCAGGTTGCCGGTCGAGCCTTGATATGTCGGATACTTGAGCGAGAGTAAGAGTGTCTCCTGGCTCTACGCAGTCTCAAACTTTCGGTTCAAACTAACTACCGAGATGTCGAGACTGAAATTGTCCCCGTTCTCGTAGAAGGTCTGTCGTATTCTTCATGACCACCTAGATGCTTAACCGCCGTTTACAGCATTGGCGCAGTTCCCGATGTTGCGAGAATTCGACTGGGATAAGAGCCTCGGTTCCATGCCCCTTGTCGTTCTGCAGACACTTCTGTCCGCTAACGAACAGCTGGAAAAACTCAGAATCCAGTAGGCATCAAGTCCGCGAGAGATTTATATATCTCAACCCTCTTCTTTAGAACTGGATCACCGGTCGATCTCTCCGGGTTCTCTAATCTCGTCAACCTCGAAGTCTATGACTGCGATTCGGAGTCCCCAGACACTGGCACACCTCAGATTCGGTGCCCAGACTCCCTACAATCTCTCAACCTCTATCTATATTCCTATAACAGGGCCACCTTGGCGGCCTTGGTCGAAAATACCCTGTCACTGCGCGTACTTCGGCTTGTAGGGCCGTGCATCAGATGGGATTTGGTTCGTCACATATCCTCCTACACCTTCCTCCACACCATCTCTTTGATAGAAATTACGCCACCGCTGGACACGGGCCTCGACTTCACCCATCTCCCTACACTTGCAAACTTGACCTTGCACACCATCAGGGACATACAAAATTGTGGCTCTCTTCCGATCTGCATTCGGACCCCGCACATCCTGCGAAACTTCAAGCTCACCCAGGTTTGGCCTGCTGTGCTTGAAACCAGTGTACTGGGAGGAGTTGACATTGCCTCTCTTGATTCAATGTCTCTCCGGGGAGTAACTTTGACTCAAGGAGATATGGATTCAATATTTGCCCCGCAATTCAGTGAGAGCACTGGACCTCCGGCACATGGTCCTTGCATGCTGAAGGCATTGGAATTACATTACCTCAACCCGTCCCTCTTAGTGGCAGCACTCCGGTCCTCGCGCCCCTTTCCGGCCCTGCTGCACCTTTGTGTTAGCTTTGCCGACACAGATCTACTCGACTCTCTTCCCTCGTTTCTGGCCCAGGTCAATACCTTGCAAAGGCTGGAGCTCGAGAGCATTTGCCATTATATGCAGGATGGCGAGGGTTCTTTCTTCCCATGGCCTCCCTCATTCCTATTGGCCTTCAGAAATGCCCAGAATCTCTGAGGTGGCGGCGCATGTTTATTTTCAACCTATCTATCAACCAAAATTAGGGTACAATTGAGCTGTCCATAGGTTGAATTTTACCGGTCTTAGGTTGATCCGCCGCCCTGCTATAGGATGATGTGTGTAGGCAGAAAATCAACCTAAATGCCCCAGCTTTCATCCTATAGCCCGCCAGGTATTTTCAGCTGTCTTTCAACCTAAAGTAGGATATCTCGTATCAACCTATACCTTGCTGCATTTCCCGTAGGCTTTAGGTTGATTACCATCAAGAATTCGGTCGAACTCACGCCATATCTTGTGTGGGGGGGTGGGGGGGGGCGTTTAGGTTGATCATTGACGCGCTTGAGAGCGCGCCAAGCCCGAAACGCCTACAAGCGCCCACACGGATCAGCCCGAGTTTGGCGATCGCTTCCGAGACAAACAATACGGCATTCCGCCGCCTCTTGCCCTCTCCCGTCTCACTCACCACCAGCCCCCGACTCACGCGTTAATCGCGCCTCTTCCATTCCACAATGCTTCGCACCCCTCGACGAGCCCGATTCCCGCCCAATCAGCCCCACTTTCCGCTCGGGCCGCACTGTCTCGCTGTTCCTCGCCCTGCCTCAATATATTTCTACATCGCCTCTGCCTCCCCTAGAGCTCCTAGTACTCGATGAGTCTCATTTATATTCATTTCTACTCCACTTACTCCTTTCTCTTCCTCTGTATAAATACTACTAGCCTACGACCAATGAAATCACTTTTATTCCCCCGAAAAGTCCACCGCTCTAAGTTCTCGTCTCCGCTCCCGCCCTCGCTTACGCTTCGCTCTCGTATCGCCTACGCTCTCGCCCACGCTTCCGCTTCGTCTCTGCCTCCGTTCCGAATCCCACGCACTTATTGTTTTGGTGTCAGCCGCTCGGCGCCAGGACTTTGAGAAGACACTCGCATTTTGTGTCCTCCCTTCCACCCTTGTTCGGCTTACCTCGTATTTAGGTGTCAGCTCGCGCTTGGACGGTCGGCAGGCACGTCATCATGAACCTAGAGCAGGTCTATTTTCAGGTGGACCGGGGGGCAAAAAATCGGGATAAATGGAATGTGGTACATGAAGTTCTAAGTACAAGGGCTCAGAGGACATTTTACGTCCAGAGTAAGAGCATTGGCGTCCGCTGTCAACGAGATCAGAAACACGGGTTTCAATATAAATTGACTCTCACCTCAGCTAGAATCTTCCTTAGCTTGCTCCGCTCGTTGAACATGGCGAGAGGACACTTGGTAATGTTGATGTGCAGCTGCGTGCGTCGGAACGGGTATGTGGATCCTCGGTGGACCCTGTCACTACTAGAACGACGAGTAGCTATAACGGAGGGCGAAAGGTAACACACCTTGATGCCGTTTTAGTGCCCGTTAACGCACCTGGTTGAGAACTTGTCAAAGTCTTCGTAGTCGACAACTTGGCTTGAGGATATTCTGATCGCGTTCATGACGGTGCGCTGAGTATAGGATCTTGAGGTTTGAACGAGACATTAAACACTTGAGGGGTGAGAGAAGTAACATTTGGAAAAGTAACCTTGATATCCTTAATACTTGAAATGGGGAGTCTTCATATCTTCGGATTTGAGGCCGTTGACTTAAGCCAGCTTGGTGGGTAACGACTTGAAGAAGGGGTTCGACTCGATGGCTTGACGAGTGCACACCCTGGGATAGCGAAGGTATGGTGCTTGTTACGCCAGCTTGGGGCGCTCTCTGGTTCGAGGATCCATTTAAGCACTTCACGAGTGGCGCAAGGTGATGAGAGTCGACAACGAAAGGCGGAAGGGATGAGTGCGGAATACAGAAGGAAGGAAGCAATGGGGGGGAGTATATGCACACCAGCACCAAAGGATTCTACTCCCCACCGTTAGGCCCCACTGCGCGTCCAAGTATCGAGTATTATCTTGGGTATGCCACTGGTGTCGCTCAAGTGTACTCCTGTCGTCGAGTCGATGTGGAAGAAGGTCCTATGAGTCTTCTAAAGACTGTTTGGGCTGAAGCTGAGCATGTTGAAGGAGGGAAGCGGCCTCGAGAAGAGGGAGCCTGGGGCAGGGACTGGCGGGAGAAGAATTTCAAGAAAGAGATGATCAACCAACGCGTGATCTGTCAACGATGTCGTGATCGACCAAACTGTACACAACACCGCGTCAATGGCACCACGCTTGGCCACGTCTCCGTTCCCTTTTTCAAATCCGTAAAGAATTGATTGGGAAGTATCTCAGCTTCTCACCCTAGATCACCCGGTCTCAACAGATGGGACGGGAATCGTAAATGCCCTGATCCACGCAAATTCGGGCCTATCCGGCAAATTTTATAACTTAAGTAAGTCTTACAAAATGAGGTGTTGGTAGGGGGTTGCATGTGCCCTACAAGTATACTGCTCCACAGATGAAATAGATAAAGTTATATAGTTTGCCCACAGGTACTTAGTATCAAGTGTTGATCTTCAACGAACGTAGATTGATCGTCCATAGGTTGATTCCGCACAGAGTGAAGGCGTGTGGAATTTACACCTGCCATAGGTTGAAAGCTGATGTTGATTTTCATCCTGTTCTGTAGGTTGAAACCGAAATCAACCTAAAGTGCACCCAAATTAGGTTGAAAGGCCTTATTCAACCTAACGCTGGTTGAATTTCCACCTTATTCGGCTCCATAGTGAATCTTCGTCACCTTTCCCTATGCATACGCAAACTTACTTTGGATCACCCTATTTTCCATGGACTCGGAGACGCACTCCAGCACATTTCCTCCTTGACATTGAAACTTGAAAGGCCCTGGGACTGCCAGGTGTGTTGATATGCCTCCCTGCTTCATGTTATGAACAGCCCTACTAGCCTCACGCCATTGACAACCAGCTCAAAGCCTTCTCCAAATTCACGCAGCTTCAAATCCTTTCCATTTATTATTGTAACGCTGTAGCCCGTCACCCGGTCCCGTTCAGCGAGGCTGTTGTCGAAAAACTCGCTGCAAACGTTCCGACGCTTCGTCATTGCCTTCTCCTCGACAAAGCATGGGAGATCCAGCGACACGCGATTACGGGAGACTTTCAAAGGCTGGTTGCAGAAGAGCTTCCAGCGCGCAAGCGCAAATAAATACACTTGCATACCCAGACATGTAACATGTGTCACATGTTATTTACACCACATTCACCGTAGAACCCGACGGGTTGTGGTCCTCAACTTTCTCCTCCTCTTTCTCGTGCGATTCCCTAAAAACGATTCGCGTCCTTCCCGCCGTCTCGTCTGTCCGGCTCCTGGTTGATTGTGTACCACTCCCAAAATCGAACATAGATCTGCCGTTGGCTTCGCCCGAAGGAGCAAACCGCAACTCGGACGCTTTCCCGTCCCCCGACATTGTGGTTGCTGTCCACGAGCGCCCGAGAACAACTCGGAGAACAATCATCTCCGGGGCGATGCACTGGGCGAGTATGAGCAGTTTGAATGATATCGAGATGTCAAAGAGCCCACCTCGACTTGCACCAATAGAGGAATAAATAGGTTTTGTGCGATGTTTTTAGTCCCGAAGAGTCCAAGGAGGACGATGGAAATTATGGTGAAGGGCAAGGCCGATTCAATGACGATGGCGGAGACGCCAGTGTAGTTCGTGGCGTATTCAGGTCCGAGTGCGTTGACCATGGTTTGACGGTGATATAAAATGCGACCGGCGATGAGTATGGTAAGCCAGATCGGAAGCAACATAAGAACAATCCAGACGGCGAGAGATAACTGAGGGAAGGGAACGTTGGGGAGGGCCAGTTGGATGGCTGTCATAACAGAAAGAACTAAGTATTATGCGGTCAGTATTAACCTAGGACGAAGAGCACAGGACACATACCGATACAAGCAACAAAAAACATGGCGGGCGGCACCACGATGTACCATGCAAAATCCCACAGGACTCCAGCGCGCCACAACTGTTGGAGAGTTTGTGTTGGTGCCTGCGGGCTATTATGAGGCCAAGAGACCTACCAACACTCCATCGGACATAAACGAGGCGAGAATGGACGACATTACCGAGGGTCATGAATGGCAGCGACCCTTGTTCGATGAGGTAGTTGAATGGACCTCCCGGATACGCGCGGTCGTTCACCCAAGCGTTCTCGTTGTACCGGATGCTGCAGGCAAGGTTGATCGTACCCATAGCAAATAGGACCGTGTTGAAAACAAGCCAGAACACCCATATTCTCGACTTTACAGCAGCCCTTAGCACCAGGGTATAGTATGTCACCATAGCGTAGACGACCAGATGGATTCCTGAAACGAGTGGTGAGCGAGTTCTGGATGAAATGGGGAAGCAGATCTATACCGAATCCTATAGAGGCAAGATGGGTAGAGACATAGGTCGACTGTTCGTACCAAAGACTCTCGGAATCCTCTTGCGTCGCGAAGGGTGAGCCCATGTTAAAGATCGTAGAGGGAGTAGGGGACACCGGTTTGTGGCTCCACCGACATGGTATATATGTGTATACAGTGACTCGTACCCGGGATCGGATCTGAAAAAGGGCTATTATTCTAGGTGCGATGGATACTATGGAGGCGAAATGTTAATCATCCCAGAAGGTGGTGTTCATTGATCCACCCTGGAATGGCCTCGGACTCCCAGGATATCGCATTAGTATTTCTGTATCCCAGCATCCGATACCAGTCAGATGAGAGTTGCTTACGGCGGGTTGAATCCGACAAGACGTCTCCGCTATCCCAGAGTTTGAACGGCGCAACTTGGCTTGGTATCTTTGCTACAATAGGGTACTTGGAGTATCATCCAGCGCCAAAGGAATAACACTTCGCCGTCCGAAGATGCTCCGCACCTTTAAGCGCTTCAAGTTCGAGCCAATCGTCGAGACTGTAAAAAATCACTGGCAGCTGATGAGGGATGTCGGTCATGGAGTGTTGGAGATGGTCGCGGGCATAGAAGTTGTGGAGAACGTGCCTGAAGAGCGATGATTTGCGTCTGGAAGGGGTAAATGCGAAATTGAACCAGAGCTGGCACTTCCGTTGGTTGTACTGGACTCCACAGCAACGCGGAACCCCGCCGAATCTTCTAGCCTGATATGGTTCAACGAATACTCACGGATGATATATGTATAAGCAAAAACTCACCAAATCATCACCGCCCAACGCTTCTTCCATTCCCTCGACCCTCGGCGGAGATAGCGCACCGGTCCCGATAATCTCCCACCTGTTTCTTCTGCACAATGACCACGAATACGGACGGACGAGGCCACCTGCGCGGGGGCCTGTGGATCAAACAAACACCCTCTGTATACTCTCGCGAGGAAGTCAGCCACTGGCTCGCGAAGATCAAATACCCGGGCGACATCGCAGCGTTCCAACCATCACTGGATAATCTGTGTCTTCTAGTGCGCCTGAGTCTCACGACGTTTCCGTTCGAGAACACACCTATGCACTAGTAAGCCGTGAACAGGATGTCGCAAGAGTTGACCGTTACGACTCACCAAGTTCTGCCGCCCATTCGATGGACATAACCTACGAGGGCCTGTATCAGCGTATGGTTGCGTCCTGCGAGGGCAATGGATCTTACTGCTTTGGCCTCAACGGCCTCCTCTTCCAAATGCTGAAAGGGCTGGGTTTCAGGTGTGTTCCGGCGCCATCTGCTCTCGGCTTCTTTTTCATTCTGCATAGGGTATATACCGGTTCGGGGCGCGTCAACGAGCAAGCGCCCGGGGTGGCCCCCATTTTTCACGCGTTTGTGCTTTAGTCTCTCGAGACAGATGCTCTATAAATGCGCGTTATAGATTCGTGCATATGGTTCTGTTCGTTCAGCCGATCGAAGGGAGCAATACCACGTACTTCGTTGATGTTGCCACTGGTCCTGTGCGGCCAATTCTGCTCCAGGAGGGCGAGATTGTTATGGGTGCCTCGCCCTCTGAGCATCACATACTGACCCGCACGGCGCGTGCCGATTCCAGTCTAGGTGAGGCTACAAAAAATCGATGCGCTAAAATGATAACCAAGTACTGACCTGGTTGCGAATCCAGAGTCCTCTCCGAACTCGCAGGAACCCCAGAAGTTCGAATGGCGGCTTGAATCGCTTCACGATAACAAGGAGGATACGTCGCAGCCTAGGACATCCCGCGTCCTGTACTCGTTCATCGAAGACGAGTTCTTCGAGGCCGACTTCAAGTCGTTCGTAGGATTTGCTTGACTCTCGACACTCTATTGTGCTTACTTAGCTCGTTTGTTTGGTAGGTTCAACTACAGTGTCCTCGGTCTTACGGCGGGACTGTTTTGCGAGAACGTCATTTGCACCAAGTTTTCTTGGATGAGCGATGGCGAGGTCCGCGAAGTCGACGGCGGAGCATCGGCAATCGACCCAGGGAAGCTCACACTGCTGAACCGGTATTTATGCCGACTGGTTATGGCCGGGAACGAAGTCCGCCGCCATGTTGGGACTCGTGTCGAAGTTATGCGAGTGATGAAGACCGAGGAACAGCGGGCGGAGGCGTTGAAGGAATTCTTCGGTATTAGGATCGCATACGAAGATCTACAATACATACGCGGGAGGGGTGCGGAGTTGAAAGGCTGAGGAGAGGATCGAGTCGTTGTCTCGTTGAGGACTCAGGAACCCGATGACCTGAACGGAGAAGCGTTAGTAGAGTGATGTTTGCACGAAACAGAATCATTAGAGAATGAAAAAACTCGGGATGTTCGACCCTGCGTGATCATGGAGGTTCGGGACAAGAGGTGTTTGATACGCGAGATCCGTGCGTAATGCCGTAACTCGTTCACAAACTCGGCCGAGGCGAAGCGTTGAGTGAGTTTATTGGCATTGTGACTGCAGGGGGGTGGGGGATATGAGGCATACGGCGGAGTTGTAGGGCGAAGCAAAACAATAATAGGGTAACTGGATCGACGCATTACAGCTATTTGCGGAACATAAGGCGCGGATCATTTCTTTTCTAAAAATGGTGAGTTATATACCCGGAATGTCAGAGCAATACCCGCCGCTGGAAAGTTCGCTGGCGGACACCGTTGGCCGCCGGTGGATATCGTTGGCCAACGTTGGCCGCTGGCACATGTTGATCGACGGTGTGCGCCAAGGGTTACGACACCGGCCAGCGGGATCCACCGGTCCGTTATCCCGCACTTTGCTACAACAAACGAGGTACGAGTTTATCGTTGTAGCGTCTGTTTATAAGAGACTAGCACTTTGCCCACTGGCTTCCACCGGAATCCGCTGGATAACGGCGAAAGCTGCTGGAAATTTTCGCAAACGACTGGAGGACAGTGTTCACATAAGCCTTGAGAAGTCTCTCCATTTCTTTGATCCCCTCTTGCCCAATATGCATTGTTTATTTGCCTGTTGCCTTTTCCTTCACTGAAGCACATCTGAGGATCATTTCATGCCTCAATGTATTTACTTTTACAGTTTGAACACTTTTGTGGCCGCCAGGACAGTCTCACACTTCACATCACATCAAATCGATGTCGTGCGCACATTATCGGAGGTTGTACAATACAGCTACCGATAGGTCACAGGAGGGGAGGGGGGCCGCATATTATGCTGACATTTGCAATTTTTCGGCTCACCGAAGATATCCAAAATTTATGCACCGAGCAGTGAGCAGTTTCGTTGTTGATCCGGCCCTGGGCAGTAGAGACAGAGATAGACTGCACCAGAGAGGAGTGGCCAAATAGATACACCCATTCCCGTCGAAGTGCGGCGAAAACCACCGGAAGTCGGTGGGCTTCTTGCAGAATATCTTCACCCATTTCCATTTCCGCCGAAATTCAGCGGAATGCACTGTAAATGGGCGGGAGCTTTTGCACAAATATTCCAGCCATTTCCGGTGGAATCCGCCGGAACTTGCTGAACGAGAAGCTTGCTTGGTAGAATTCCTGATTCCCATTGGCCCGGCACTGCATGCCGGTGGAACACGATGCCGCCCGATGCCGATCAGCCGGTTGCTAGCTCCGCGTATATTACTGGAATGTCAGAAGGCGGCAGCAGATGCCAGTGTTGTAGTATTGACCGCGCCATCCAGTCCCGATAGGGACGGGAAACGTACGCGGTGTTTGGCGCGCGGGGGTCGTGTAGTTACTGGAGGCCTGCGCCGATCTCTTCAGTCTGAAGAGAACGGTCGCAGATTGATACGCACCTAGAACTCCTGACCTACAACAGGTTATGGGAACCCCGGACACTTCCAGCGCTATGCGCTACCCTTTCAATTTGCTCGACAGCAAGAATTGGAAGACATTTTCGTTCAAGGCTCAGAATAAACTTGAAGACGAAAACCGCTGGCAGTATATATCACAGCCCGCAGTTCCGCCGACCCTTGTTGTCCAGCGCCCCGCAATGGCGCCTGCGACGGGCACGGTGGATACCACGATCATCAATCCCGACTATGCAGACTGGGAGAAAGGAAACTCGAAGACGATGCGTCGGATTACGGAGATAGTCAGTGACGACCAGGTGCCGTACATTATGG
The DNA here is from genome assembly GCA_029378385.1 of Mycena metata. NCBI lineage: Eukaryota > Fungi > Basidiomycota > Agaricomycetes > Agaricales > Mycenaceae > Mycena > Mycena metata. The sequence continues at coordinate 46,695 of JARKIB010000289.1, forward strand.
ACGCCACGAGCGCTGCAGAAATGTGGAATAATCTGCGCACCATTTACGAGCCAACGGGCATGCTGTCCATGATCATGACCCAGGACAAACTGAACTATCAAGTATGGCGGCATTGCTAGTGACCCGCTTCAAGATCACCTCAATATTATCCGTGGGTACTCCAACGACCTGAAGCGAGGGAACGACCCGGTCAGCGACTACAAGCTCATCTAGCTCACCCTACAAAGCCTTCCAGAGGATTTCACCGGGATTGTCCAAACTTTGTCAATTGTCAGCGCGATGATGATGTTCGCGGCTGCGACTCCAATCTTGCTGGCGGAGGAGAAGCGGCAGCGTAACTTGCTTGAGAAGAAGCAGCGGGAGGAGCACGCACTGAAGGCGCAGACGGAGCATGTCACGCTGGCAAAGGCGCATGACAGCGAGGTTGCTGCGAACACGATCAAGGCGTATTTCGCGTCCGGTGGAGGAGCATCGCGTGGACGCGGAGGACGCGGAGGTGGACGTGGCGCGCGCGGTGGCGGCGGTGGATTCGGCCATCTGAATTTTCCCGATCTCAGGAAACTCTGGGCGTCAGGGATGGTCGATGGGCTGGATCTCGGGGCTTGGGACGACAATGTGTCATGCGAGGCATGCCTTGCTGGGAAGACTGCGCGGAAGCCGTTCCCAAAAGGAGGGAGGAGGCGCGCTTCTCGTGTTCTAGAGATTGTACACTCGGATATCTGTGGTCCACTTCCAAATTCAATTGGTGGAAACACCTACTTCATCACGTACACCAACAACCATAGCGCGCATGGTGATGTGGACTTTCTGAAAAAGAAGAGTGATGCTCTTGCAAGCTTTCGCGCATGGAAGACTCGTGTGGAAAAGGAGACGGGGTAGAAGATCGGAATGATACGCACCGATAATGCTGGCGAGCTAACATCTGACGAGTTTGAAGCTTATCTCGCAGGGGACGGCATTATCCACCAGACCACGGCGCCTCACAGCTCACAGCAGAACGGTGTTGCAGAGCGAATTAATCGCACGCTGGAGGAGAGCGCTCGGACGAACTTGACCGAGGCCGGGCTTCCGATTCTGGCCTGATGCCGTTGCATACGGCTCGATAACGCGGAATTTCTGTCCAACACGGTCCTCCCTGGATGGGCGCATCCCGGAGGAAGTGTGGAAGAACCAGCGGCAAGATGTAAGCCACTTGCGGCCGTTTGGTTGCGAGGTTTGGGTGTTGGTGCTTCCGGTGAAGGGACGTCCCGCGCTGACGAATTCGGGCGTGAAATGTGTTCTATTGGACTACTATACACTGCCAGGAACACAGTCAAAGGCGTACAAGTGCTATGATCGCCTCAATCGGAAGGTCTACAAATCCCGAGATGTGACTTTCTATGAGCGCGGACGGAGTTCTGGATGGACCAAAGTGATCATGGACCTTCGAAACCTTCCCCCCATTATGCCGGACCTAGCTGCTGCTCCCAAGGTACCCTCTACCTCCGATAATATGCCTGTGTTGCCTGCCGAGGATGATCGCGAAGAGGAGGATGCTGAGGCGCGTGGGGATGCGGATGCGGAGGAGCAGGCCGAGGTCGATGTCATGGCACCAAGGGTGCCGAGGACGCACAGGCTGCCAGGGCGGTTCGAGGAAATGGTAGATGAGCGCAAAAACCTTCCCAAAGGACGCTATAAGCACAAAGTTGTGGAGGATGTGCAGAACGTGCCAGTGCTCGAGGAGGAGGAAGAGGAGGAGGAGTTTCGAGCCCAGGCACGTCCTGCAAGAGTTCCGCAGACCCCAATCGTCGTTCCGTTGACATTCAGGCAGGCGATGGCGAGTGCGAAGTCCGAGGGATGGGCTGACACGATGGCGGCTGAATTTGGGTCACTTGTGGACACTGGGATGTTTGAGTATGCAGATCTTCCAGAGGGGAGGAGGGTGATAACCTGCAAATGGGTGTTCAGCATCAAGACGAACCAGTGGGACGAGTTTGAGCGCTTCAAAGCGCACCTCGTTGCACGTGGCTTCACCCAAATTCACGGGATTGATTACAAAGAAACTTTCGCCCCTGTGGTCAAATTCACTTCCCTTCGTATCATGTTCGCGCTCGCTGCCCACTATGGCCTCACCATCTACCAAATGGACGTCGTCACAGCCTCCCTCAATGCCGAACTTGATGAGGAGATTTACATGTCTCAACCTCCCGGTCTTCCGCCTAAGCTCAATGCGCAAGGCGAGGAAATGGTTCTGAAGCTCCACAAATCTATCTACGGCCTCAAACAAGCTTCTCGTCAATGGTATTGACTTATCAACTCGATTTTCAAGTCCTTTGGCTTCACGCGGCTTAAATCGGATCATAGCATTTATCTCTGTCGCCGCGGAGACATTATTGTCGTCATTGCGTTGTATGTTGACGATCTCCAGGGTGCTACCAACGACCAACCCACCTGGAATGCTCTCAAGACGAAGCTGTCGTCACGCCTGAAGATGAAGGATCTGGGTATTGCGTCGTACTGTCTTGGTCTTGAAATATCTCAAGATCTTGAAGCGCAGACGGTACGCATCTCACAGAGGAAGTACTTTGAAGGCGTTCTTGAGCGTTTCGGGATGTCGGACTGCAGGCCTGCATCTACACCGTTCCCGGTTGGCACAAAATTGACCAAGGAGATGTGTCCGACGATGTGGGAGGAGCGAGAATTAATGGTGGGGAAGGACTACCGTGGGGGTGTGGGTTCTGTCATGTACGGGATGCTGGGCACGCAGGGTGACTTAGCTTTTGCGGTGGGAGTACTCTGCCGTTTCCTTTCCAATCCCGGAATCAAGCACTGGAATGCGCTGATGCATTTACTCCGCTACATTAAAGGAACACCGGATCTGGGCATTACTTTCCGCGGGCCGGGACATCGCAAAATACCTTTCTCCGACACGCTCGCCTGCTATACAGATTCTGACTGGGCGGGCGAGAAGGACAAACTCCGGTCAACGTCGGGGACAGTTATTCTCCTGGCAGGCGGAGCTGTTTCCTGGATCAGTCGTCTACAGGGTGTTGCGGCTCAGTCCACTATGGAGGCTGAGTATATGGCTTCCAGCCATTCGGGACGTGAACTCATGTTCGTTCGAAACCTCGTCGGCGAGATTCTGGGCCGACCACTGAACCACCCAACGCCCATGCATTGCGACAATCAGGCCGCCATCACAGTCGCTGAGAATCCGGCCATGCACGACAAAGCAAAACATATCGCATTGAAGTACCACAATATTCGCGACTACATAGATGACGAAGACATTACCATTCACTATTGTCCATCGAACGCCAACCCGGCAGACCTTCTGACAAAGATCCTTCCCCACGACACCACTTCCCAACTTCGTCGTATGATCGGTCTGGACGCCGCCAATACTACTGGATAGCGCGGTCAGGGGGAGTGTTGTAGTATTGACCGCGCCATCCAGTCCCGATGGGGACGGGATGCGTACGCGGTGTTTGGCGCGCGGGGGTCGTGTAGTTACTGGAGGCCTGCGCCGATCTCTTCAGTCTGAAGAGAACGGTTGCAGGTGTGTAATCTGTATTTACCTATAATGTTATCAGTCTAAAGAGAACGGTTGCAGATTGATACGCACCTAGAACTCCTGACCTACAACAGCCAGCGGCTTCAGTAATATACACGGAGCTGGCAACCAGCTGATCGGCAGCGGTCGGCATCGTGTTCCAGCAGCCCTCTAGCACTCGCAATTCGAAACGGATTGTGGTTGGATGTATCCCAATCACTTTATAGTTCACCCCCGCAGTGCGCCTGACTTGTTCCCGCCGAAAATGGCCAGATTTTGACCCGGCCAGCAATGTCCCGTAATTCTCCTTGCGAACCCGCTAGTAATTGAATGGAGCGTCCCAGCGGCCTGACCCACGTAGATGGCTCGCATGCACGGTTTCTCTTTCCCTACCAAACAATAGCTCGAGGGTTGTGGAGACAGACATTATTGAGGGAGAATAAGGTGGGGGTGTCAGGGGACTCTGCACAGCATGATGCTGGGTGACTCGAGTACTTTTGCCTTTGCACCATGACATCATCACGACATCATTGTGTCTAGTCACTGGGCCACCGGGCACCCGGGTGTCGTTGTCGCTTACTCCACCTGTAGTATATAGTGCGAGCCCGGGGATCCTGATCCCCGGCTTTGTTATCAACCAGGCTCCTGGGCACTCTTCCCCTCACAGGAGGGAAAAAAAAAACACTGTGCACGTGATGCTCCAAGGCTTGGCTAAGGGTGGAATTTCCAGTTAAAAATTGTCAAGGTCTTGTTAAGGTCTTGGGCAATCACTGATTACCAATACCATACCTTCATTTCAGTGCTCACACCATTCCCCGGCACAGCCATCAACCCATCAATTCAACTTCCCACTGGATTTAGGCAGAATTTGGTTTAATGCCAGACAGTTTCTCTTTGCCAATTCCATTGGCCAACACCCAACCAACACCTTGGCCAGTATCGGTCCCACACCGGCCAAACACTTTGAAGCCGAGACCATGGCACTTGCCGGCTGGGTCACCTGCACATGGCCTATGTGTAGCTACCTATGCAGAGCTATACAGATGAAAATGTGTAGCGACTACACGCAGTATTTGTAGCTGAGTGCAGCTCTGCATAGCTGTGTGTAGGTCTGTGCAGCTAAGTTTGGCTCTGTATAGGTCTGTCTAGGCACCTACACTTGGCTGCGCATAAAGTCCTTTTCAAGCTTTGGGGTGAGAAAATACATGAATGCCGGCATCCGGATAGTTCCAAAAGACGGTTTAGTTTTTGGATTTGGCCCATACCCGGGGTTTCCGCCTGCCAAGCATTCAAATCCCGGTAAAAGCAGGGTTCCTGGGTGACCACGTCACGGGTCTGTGTTCTGGGACCCCGTCGGCACAGTTTATTGACGTGGTGTTGACATGCGCCGGCTTGGCTCGGCCCACTTTGCCAATTCGGCTCGGCACATGTCAACTGATGTCAACACCATGTCGGCACAGGTCGGCACGTGTGCCAACGGGGCCCCCATCAGCAAACCCTGGGCCCACTACAGAGTACTACAGGCACTACAGCACTGCTGTACTGCCTGTAGTAAAGGTCCCGAACTCTGGAGCACTACAGAGTAGCCGGGGCTACTACAGAGCACTACAGAGTGCCCGGGGCTACTATGGAGTGCTCTGTAGTAACCCGCGGCACTCTGTAGTACTCTGTAGTGCAGGGCTGAAATGTAAGAAAAGTAAGCTTTCACTATTCAAGTCCTTTTTTGAACCTTTACTATTCAAGTCCTTCTTGTGCATTTCAAGTACTTACACTAGGTAGGTATGTATTTTGGATCGAAGAGATACATGAGGTAATTAATTAAATGAGGTGTTTTCTGCTGGGATCGAACTCGCGACCTCATGCATTCGGCCAAAAGACAGGAGACAATCACACCGGCAATCACGAAATTTCGGGCGGCCCGAGCCGCAAATCGAAACTCAAAGTGTTGGGTTAACAATAGTTGGGCGTGAAATCCAAGCTGATTCTCTAAGTTTCGTAAAAGAATTCATGCGTGCTGAAAGCCAAAGAAAAATCTTTGTATTTGACTTAACTGAAACGTTAATGGTACTCAAAGTTTCAGTTTACAAAAAAGGCAAGCCGAAATCATGTTGCGAAACTAGAGGTATCGACATACAAAAAGCTGGAGCTGAAACTAATATAAAATTTAGTGTCTCAGGTGTGCTTTCAGCGCTGCTGAAAGCAAAGTCAAAACTTTGCATTTCGAACGAGGTGAAATTAAACCAGATTTGATTTCACCTGGTTCGAAATGCAAAGTTTCGGCTTTGATTCCAGGTGAGGTGAAAGCACACCTGGAATGCTAGAATCTGTATTGGTTTCAGCTACATTGTTTTGCATGTTGATGCCTATGGTTTCGCAACACAATTTCAGCTTGCACTATTTGTAAACTGAAACTTTGAGTACCATTAAAGTTTCACTGAAGTTGAATACAAAGACTTTTCTTTGGCTTTCAGTGCGCACGAGTTCTTTTACAAAACTCAGAGAATCAGCTTAGATTTCAGGCCCAACTATTGTCAATTCGACACTTTGAATTTCGATTTGCGGCTCGGCTCATCCGAAATTTTGTGATTGCCGGTGTAAATGCATTACCAACTAAGCTAAGAGTCCATAAGAACAAGAGGCACCTACCAAAATAGGTCGGTACCCTCAAATCTCCAGGTCAGTTTACTTCCCGACAAATAACTTACCTGCTGTCAACACGTTTGATGGTCACTCTCACCTGCTCTGCTGAAAAATGTATACTCTGGAGATTTCTCAAAGGTATATGGGATAAAATATTTGCAGGTCTCAAAATAGACCCAAGCAAAAGTTGTAGAGCTCGAAAAGAGCTGTAAGAGTTGTCCAGCACAAATTCACCTTAGATGGCTTCATCGAGGCACAAAACACGAAATACTTTCCTAGACGCGGCGGTTCGAAAGCCAGAACCCCTTCCTCCCCCCCCTCCCCCCCCAAAAAGGACTTAGTGACTTGAAGGACAAACAGTACTTTGTTCATCTACATGTGTGAGGTTGAATCGAGTTGACCCCGACATTCAGGAAGGTGCCTACGCCGCTCCACAAATAGCTGCGCAAATCATGTTTAGGCGACCCCGGAACGCAGTGGGTGGTTCAATCAATGTTCTCCCGACAGTTTAATTTTTAGGATTGAACCTTCCGTTCGGTTGATGTTGAACATGATTTAAACTGAGCAAACCAAGCTTACATTGTGTTCAACATCACTACACCTATGCTACACCTACATACACCATACTCTGGGTAGGTTGGAATTATGGCTTGGTGCACACGAGCAATGTTTAAACCCTGTTTGTGATTGCAACATTGATTGCTTGAACAAACCTGCTATGGTTACTGGTTGGTTGCGGGCAGGAAATAGAGTGTAAAAAGGGCGCGGATTCCAATCTCCCGCAGGAAGTTCTAGCCCTCGTTACATTACCTGTGCAATCGATTCAACCCATTGACAGCCCCAAATCCGGCGTGTCTGTTTCTCTCAGTACGTTCACACAGTGGAGCTAGTCAATACATTGAGCTTGAAAATAATCTTATTTAGCAGTTTGCGACAGTTTCCACCCGTTTCTAGTGATATCCAGCGGAAAGTCGGTGCGGTGTGTCGTGACCCTTCAAGTTGGAGCACACCGTCGATTAGCATGTGCTGCGGCGGCCGTCTATGTCCCCCAGCAAACTTTCCAGCGGCAGCTAAGTATATGATATTACTAAGTACGGGCCAGCATAGCCCAGTCGTCATTGCTGCCACCTTCCGGTGATCGCATTTAAAAGGAGTGTAATCAAACGGGCGTGGGTTCGAGTCCCAGACCATGCCAGACGCCAGTACAATGCTTCTGCAGCGGATTTGGTTAGCTGCTTCAGTGAGCAACGGCCCAATCTTTTAAGTACGTGACTCATCATCAATCAGTTTATTTGGCTGTGAGGGCTAGTGGGCCAGTAATGGCTACGACAGCAGTACACTAAGAGTTTAAATGTATCTATGGGTGGGTTTCGTATCGTATTTTTCAACTTCAAAGGACGAGAGGCAGAGACTCCGGCCAGGAAGCATTGACCTACGAAACCAAAACTGAAAACTCCCGGGACCGAAAGACTCGGAGTAGGGCCGGACAGTATTTCACGCGGATGTCCGGTCATTGTGGAATTTGTACTAATGCCCATTCTTAGGAACCTGCCAACATACAGTACCCATTTACACTCGTCAAGGCTGCATTCATTTGGAGCAGGAGTATCGGGATGCATGTGGGCTTGCACTAAGTATGTTCGGCCTTCCCTCTCTTGGTAGATCCAGCTCGCCTCGATTGATAGACCAGGCCGCCGTGGCCGAGCTGGAAAGGGAATCGCGCCGAGTGAGTGTTCTATGATCTGTGAGCACCCGTGAGACGAAAAAGAAAACAGGGGTATAAAATAGGTGAGACTCTGTACTGACCCCCTGCTGAACAATGCCCGCTTCCGCTCGCAGAACACGCGTGGGCCTAGCCTGTAGCCGGTGCCGTGCACGGAAGGTGAAGGTACACATATATTTTTTCACCCCACTTCCATATGGCTTAGTTCGTTGCTGCAGTGTGTCAGAGGCGACCAAACCTCTCCTGCACCCTGCGAGCGGTGTAACCAACGCGGTTTCAAATGCAAATATGTCGGCGTGGGCGAGGAATTGCAACCCGCAAAGGCAGGATTACGCACCGAAGAAATATCCACGAGTTCCACAACGTCTTCAGTCGAAGCAGAAGAATTCCTGGAGGAATTCAACAATTATGTGCAGTGCTTCTTGGGCCTCGTTTTTCCCACTCAACCACAGCCATATCCCCTCTTCCCGTCGCCGTACCTACCTAGCGGAGAGGAGGAGGAGTGGTTTCCAAGGGACGATTCATTGGTCTATGGATCCTCTCCTCGGGGCGATGTAACCCACAACCAAGTCAGCACCGGTTATCCCAACTTTAGGGATCCAGACCGAGAATTCACAATGTCCGCGTGTCGTTCTAGTACCTATGCCGAGTGAGTTATCTTCCTTAGAATCCCCTCCCACCTAGCTTACCTTCGCCGCAGCGGTTTTTACGCGTCGCGGGCCTCAAATTGCGATTCGATGGGTCAATGCGTGTCTTCTTCCGTAGCCTACCTATAGTACACCATACCAATCGATCACGAGCCCTCAGAAATCAGTTCCTTCCATTCGGTGGTTCTGGCACCTGCCAAAATTCCTGTGGTTGAGTGGAACCTACGGAACAAACGGTCGGTGTCAGACAGTAAGCAACCCTAAGCTGCGAAAGAATTTTAGAACGCAAAATGCTCCCGAGACAGAAATATTAAGATTAACCGTGGCGGTGGCGCGCCACGGCAGCGTTAAAATAGATTCAATTTAGCTGCGGCCGTAATTCCACAGCTTCAGAGTTCTCACCCATTGTCGAATTGTGGAAACCATCTGCATTAGCTGCCGTCTGTCGTATCTATTGAGGGTTCGTTGGTCCAATTTTCACTGCGATAAGGTCAAAAACTTCCCGAAGGAGAACGACGTGCTCGGAGGTGACAGACGCCGAGCGTGCCACAACTCTTGACATTCCGCCTCTTGTTGGGTGCAGTGGAGTTTGCCGCACTGAGAATGGGGTTTCTCTGGAAGCTGCACTGACTGATGTTGTCTTGTATGGACTGCTGCAAAGGCACCTCCAAACGACAAAGACAATTGAAACTTGAAAGGAGCGGCATGCAATCGTACTATACTTACATCATTAGTATGTCGGCGAGAAAGCGCCGGGTCTGACTGAGCAGATCATACGACATCCCGGCAAAGGATCTATATACGCTGGTTCAATTCAAACCACTGTCCTCCGCCGTTGTAAACTCGGCGCCGAAAACCCGAAGGCAGTTAATGACAGTCCTCAATCGACACCAGAGTTCAGAGAATTAGTTAAAACTAGGGTTCCTATACACATCTATCTCCACAGCGGGCCAAGTGTCCATACAATCACAGTGACAGGGGAGCCTTGGGGCACGGCCGCCCACCTATTCAGTCTTTTGGCGAGATCCAAGGAATATATGGCACAGAATAGGGTCCCACGACAGTCGAACTAGAAGTCTCGCTGTCATCAGAATCGTCGACGAGATGAAGGACCTCCAGCCATCTCAAAACAGGTAGAAATTTGAGGATTGAACCGTGAGAATATATCCGGGGCTTCTATTCCCAGGCGTGAGTTCACGATCACCAGATATTATTGTGGAGGTAAGTTACTGCGGCCCAACATGATATGGTGCTCACAGGACTCTGGTATGCTGTCAGTACGACTCACTGAGCTGCTTCCGCGGTTCTAAATCAGTGAGGTGCAACAGTTGTGACTCGGTGCCAACAACAATCCGGGAATTGGGTGGAAACTTCAAATCGGTCGCGGAAATGAACGAAGAACGAAAAATTCTGGGGCACAATAAGTTGCGGGGGCGCCCAAATTGAGCGTGCGTCTGCTGGGAATTTATAAGTCAAATGGAACAGGTGTGAACCATCCGCTGTACCGAGTAGTTTGGCAGTTCGAAACGTAGAAACCTTGAAGGGCCATTGAGACGCCTACTGGAATTCGAGTTCTTATCCACTTGGTACTGCTGGAAAGCCAACGAAAGGAAATTTAAAAGAAGAAGAAGAAAGACTGCGCGGGACTCGCAGAGAAGCTATGACCCCCACCGAATTGAACGGGTCCCTGCCATGAAGATCGAAAACGGCACCACGTAACGATGATGCCATCAAATTCCCTTTCGGAGAAAGATATCCGAGCTGCGATATTTTGGCAGTAGACAGCGGCCGTAGCAGTAGTGGCAGTCAGAGTAGGTAATTCTGCCCCGATTCTCATGGCGATTCTCGACTCAATTCTGGATTTCGTTTAGCAATCATAATCGTGCGAGAATCGCCCAAAATTATAATCGGCGAGAATCGTCGAAGCGACTCGGGGTCATTCTCGATTCTCGATTCCGATTCTGCTTCTTAATGAAGGTAACATCTTCATTTCTTGACAAGAATCGCTTTAAGAATCGGGGCGGTCAGAATGGTTTTTCGACCATTCTACTGGGTATAAAATAGGGAAAACGTCGGAAAAAAGAAATCGAAACCGTGAATATTCATCGCGTACATTTACAAGTGAGTATTCAGGCGGAATTTGAGCACCTTGTCCCTCCATCAACACCTCTACATCCCACAAATGTCCTGCAACTGTGCAGACCATTGGACAATTCAAAATATCACTGTTTCCCAGGCATTCCTGCTTGCATCGGCGGCATCTGCGAATTGTGGGGTGCTTTCGGTCGCCGGGAGCAACACCTCTCCGGCGCTTGCTTCCTTCTCCAATTTACCGCTGCAGAGGAAAATCAGTACCACGGAGATTTTGCTTAACCAGGACTTACGGGGCTGCAACCCGATTTTCAACAGGAGTATTCAGGATCTGAGCTGAAGGTTGAACAATAGAGGGTTTAGAAGCAAGTCTGCAGTATTCTCGCTGTAAGGCTGCATGGATAAGCGTTCTCGCAGAGTTTCTGCAATTGAAATTCAGCGACAGCGATGAGGAGAAAAAGAAATCAAACCAGGAACGGGAGCGATGCCAAACTTCTCGTTTGTGCGTTCATAAAGATCGCCGTTGACCCATTCAGAGTATAAACCAGCGCCGTTGACATAGCCGGCGAGATAGTTGAGTAAAAATGAGATACGATTGATTAAACCAATCGAATGGTGATAGTCCCAGTTGACGCCGAAAACATGCTTCGCAAAGGCCTGAGAAATTTGGATTCAATGCTAATCCATCGAAGAGAGATCTCAAACCTGTAGATTGTAGCCGGTGCGATGATCTGTTAGCGAATTAACGGTGAGCTGTGGCCCCGCTGCATTGCAATGCATATTAGAAAATAGTAGACGGGAAGACCTAGCACGTACCATGAAGGGCTCCAAATTCACGGTAAATGTCGCCATGTGGCCCACCCTCAACCATATTGGTGCCGCGGAGAGAATATAATTTTTGGAGTCCGTTCTCATCTACCCCGGCCTTCTCAAACACCTTGAGACCCGGGAGGTCTGAGAGATACCCCTGGCGTGCAAGCTCGAGTACGGCATTCGCCTTTTGCCATGCTGCTTTGCTAAACACGGGCTGTCGGGTTTCAGCATCGAGTGCATTTCCGAAGACAGCATAAATGTACTCGATCATCGCAACGAGAACACTTGGAGACGGAATGTATCGGGGTGTGCGCTGCAGGATCCAACGCGGATTTCGGGCGAGCATGACCTCGAAAGTGATCCCATAAACTCGACGGCAGACTTCATCGATCCTGATGATGTCCGGGGCGGTGGATGGCCATGAGGGCACCCTGGGCAACGAAAAAAATTAATCCTGTGAAGACGTGAAAGGGAATAACACTACGTACAACGCCCGCCTGATCGAAGACAAGGAGTGAGATTGGAGTTACAACTTGGAAGGTTGCGGTGAAGAAGATAGGGTTGGTCTCCTGGTAGACCAGAGTGGTGTCTAGGTCGTGCTGGCCGGCTGTCTCTGCATATAGCCTGTAATACTCCCTGGAATAGATGTTGTGGAATAAATGTTGGCCGCCAACGAGAAGACGGCGGGAGGAAGAAAATACCTCTTGAATCAAAAACTCTCAGGACTAAAGATGGAGGGTACACGAAATGGAAACGCCTACACAACCCAGGAGCTGGTGCTGCAGTTGCAGCAGGTGCGGCAAAGTATTGAACACCATGGTGCACCATATACCGCAAGAAACCCTGGAGGATGACCTGTTAGTACCAAAAAAAGTAGAGCAACCGTACGTCTATCAAAATCTTTGATGGCGATCGAGATTTCCTAAAACGGCCACATTTCCGCGCGAGCAGCAAAATTTGAGCGAGGAAGACTTGAATGTAGACCCACTTTGGCAGTAGCAATGATTATTGGTGAGGAATTGGCCAGCACGGTGGTGCACGGCAGTGCACGGTGCTGCGCGGTGCCGCACGCCACGGTGCACGGTGCCGTGCACTGCCGTGGCATCAACGTGCACCACCGTGTCCCGCCGTGCGTGCAAGTGACTGTTTTTTTCCGATGGAGTAGAATGTCTCTAATTAATGCCGTTGCTGATTCCTTGCGTTGTTTCATACCCACAGACACGACTTGAGGATATTTGAACTGACTTTGACAGGTTGACTGAATGATCGTAGAGTAAAGAACTGAAAAATATATCACTCGTACAACTTGAGCAGTCCCCGTATGAGTGTCCACTGACTTTCGCTTACCCCTTGGTGTACAGCGATGACTTCGGAAGTGGTATCTGTGCCTGAAAGTCGGTCAATGTGGCCAAAATTCAACCAACACAGTTGAACATACTAACATTGATCTAATTCAGGTACAGTTCAAACACAAACATACTAGTTATCACCACATATACCTTCAATGCAACTTTTGAGTGGTTTGGGACCGTGCTAAGATACCCCAGCCTCCCGCCGGGACACGCCAACACAGCCACCACAGTGGCACGGCACGGCACGGCGCACCACGGCGAAATCCCGGGGCCCTATTAGGATGGATCCTAACCTACCTTTGGTAGGCAAATTACATTTTTGGTTCAAAATCCAACTCACGTAGCGCAGCTCCAAGTGTACATGTGCACATTGAATCTGACTGGGCCAGGGTCGACGTTTTGTTTTTGACTCGAAAATATTTAACCCCCGGTGGTACCAGACGTGCTCTGCAATACATTTCGACCACGAAAGAGTGGGAAAGATGGAGTCGTTTGGTCGTTGTTTGATTTTTCAGTTTAGACTTGATAGATCTCGAGAGCAGCGTGGATTTATACCTAGCTTGGAGGATCAAGGGTAGGCCCGTGGCGCCGATGTGCACCTCGTCTCAATGACTTGGGCTTCCGGACGGATTTAAGTAGCATGAAGAGTGCTTGTTCGATTCGAGCACGGGCGATGCGCCTGGGGTCACCTGTTTTTTCTTTTCTTTTCTTCTTTCATTTGGTCCCTTAGTATCCAGCGGATATTCATGTATGCAATACACAACAGCCCGCACTGAGTCAAGTAATCAGCTCTCAATTTAAGTCTCGACCACTGAGATCACCGAATATTTCCCACGGTTCTGTTAGACCTGCTTACAGTTGTTGTCTGCGATTTTGTTTTCTTCCCCTTTTCTCCCTCTGAAAAAAATGTTTAGAACTTGCAGGAAGCTTATTTCATCAACCTAGTTTCATGGGCTCAAATTTCCCTGCACATTATCGAGGACCAGGGGGTGGGCGCCTAGGCTCAACCCAGATGCAGAACCAATCCACTGTGAGACATGTGACCACCCAGAACTGGTCAAAATACGGGAGATCTTCCTTGCCAAAATCTACGCTGAGGTCCCAGAGATTCGCGGTAGGGCTACAAGTCCTTGGGAATTTTTCGCAGATGTCCTTCAACAACGAGAGATTACACCCTTGCTGGGAAAACTCGCACACGATGTGCTCAAAATTTTCGACGCAACTCCGATGCTTTGCATCAATGCACCCACTGGTGTCTCTTGAATTTGGTTCGCAGGCATCCTGCAAAGGGACGGCGTGCAACAGCTTCTGTGTACTGGTGGATTCCGGGGAATTAATCCCTGGGAGGAGGGGACTCCTCCCATACTTCAGCATTTATTTGTGCTGGAGGTTAGGGCCCACGAGGTTATAACTGGAGTCCAGCCCTTACAAAAGAGGCCAGCCAATCCATGGAATGCCAGCATCTTGCACGTACTAACCCCTGGAATGGTTGTGTGTTCGGTTGGCATCTGGTAGATATTTGTAAGGATAACCACCCGTACGGTACTACCTGTTTGTCTTCCGTAAACTCGTTGTTCAGGCATTTGGACCACGCGAGTATAATATATCCCCCCCCCCCCAGGTCGGAGGAGACAAAAAGCAAGGTATGGTGTTGTATGTGCTCTTTGAATTTTCTGCAACCTCACCTGACGTGGTTCAGAGTCAAATCACAGCCGCGAAGTAGTTTTCGGGACACAGGTGAGATAGGGGTAGGTAGAAACTTTGTTGCACTTTGTGAACGGCCAAGCCTTCCCACGCTGACAAGAGAACAAAGAAATTGGCCAACACCGAACCAACGTCTAGCCAACGCCATGGCCAGTGTCGGTCCCACGCCGGTCAAACGGCATGAAGCCGAGACCATGGCACTTGCCAGCTGGGTGGTTCAATCAATGTTCTCCCGACAGTTTACTTAGGATTGAACCCTTCCGTTCGGTTGATGTTGAACGTGGTTTAAACTGAGCCGGGGTTTGAACCAAGCTTAGGTGGTGTTCAAACAAGCTGATTCACTACACCTACATACACCATACTCTGGGTAGGTCGGAATCGTGGCTTGGTGCACACGAACAATGTTTAAACCCTGTTTGTGATTGCAACATCGATTGCTTAAACAAGCCTGTTATGGTTACTGGTTGGTTGACGGGCAGGAAATAGATTGCAAAAAGTGGGCGGATCCTAATCTCCCGCAGGAAGTTCTCGACCTCGTTACATTACCTATGCAATCGATTTAACCCATTGACAGCCTCGAATCCGGTGTGTCTGTTTCTCTCAGTACGTTCACGCAATAGAGCTGGTCAATACAGTGAGCTTGAAAATAATATTATTTAGCAGTTTGCGACAATTTCCACCCGTTTCTAGTGATGTCCAGCTGAAAGTCGGTGCGGTGTGTCGTGACCCTTCAAGTTGGCGCACAACGTCGATTAGCATCTACAGCGGCCGTCGATGTCCGCTAGCAAACTTTCCAGCGGCGGCTAAGTATATGATATTATTACTAAGTACGTGGTATTGCTGCCATCTTCCGATGATCGCATTTGAAAAGAGTGTAATCAAACGGGTGTGGGTTCGAATCCCAGACCATGCCGGGCGCCAGCAAAATGCTTCTGCAGCGGACTTGGTTAGCTGCTTGAATGAGCAACGGCCCAATCTTTTTTTTAAGTACGTAACTCATCATCAATCAGTTTATTTAGCTGTGAGTGGACCAGTAATGGCTACCACAGCAGTGCGCTAAGGGTGTAAATGTATCTGTGGGTGGGTTTTGTATCGTATTTTTCAAGTTAAAAGGACGAGAGGCAGCGACTCCGGCCAGGAAGCATTGACCTACGAAACCAAAACTGAGAACTCCCGGGACCGACAGACTCGGAGTAGGGCCGGACAGTATTTCACGCGGATGTCCGGTCATTGTGGAATTTGTACTAATGCCCATTCTTAGGAACCTGCCAACATACAGTACCCATTTACACTCGTCAAGGCTGCATTCATTTGGAGCAGGAGTATCGGGAGCTTGCACTAAGTATGTTGGGCCTTCTCTCTCTTGCCAGATCTAGCTCGTACCTCGCTTGATAGACCAGGCCGCCTGGGCCGAGCTGGAAAGGGAATCGCTCCAAGTGAGTCTTCTATGATCTGTGAGCACCCGTGAGACGAAACAAAAACAGGGGTATAAAATAGGTATGTCTCTATACTGACCCCCTGCTGAACAATGCCCGCTTCCGCTCGTAGAACACGCGTGGGCCTAGCCTGTAGCCGGTGCCGCGCACGGAAGGTGAAGGTACGCATATATATATTTTTTCACCCCACTTCCATATGGCTTAGTTCGTTGCTGCAGTGTGTCAGAGGCGACCAAACCTCTCCTGCACCCTGCGAGCGGTGTAACCAACGCGGTTTCAAATGCAAATATGTCGGCGTGGGCGAGGAATTACAACCGGCAGATCCAGGATTACGCACCGAAGAAACATCCACGAGTTCCACAACGTCTTCAGTCGAGGCAGAAGAATTCCTGGAGGAATTCAACAATTATGTGCAGTGCTTCTTGGGCCTCGTTTTTCCCACTCAACCACAGCCATATCCCCTCTTCCCGTCGCCGTACCTACCTAGCGGAGAGGAGGAGGAGTGGTTTCCAAGGGACGATTCATTGGTCTATGGATCCTCTCCTCGGGGCGATGTAACCCACAACCAAGTCAGCACCGGTTATCCCAACTTTAGGGATCCAGACCGAGAATTCACAATGTCCGCGTGTCGTTCTAGTACCTATGCCGAGTGAGTTATCTTCCTTAGAATCCCCTCCCACCTAGCTTACCTTCGCCGCAGCGGTTTTTACGCGTCGCGGGCCTCAAATTGCGATTCGATGGGTCAATGCGTGTCTTCTTCCGTAGCCTACCTATAGTACACCATACCAATCGATCACGAGCCCTCAGAAATCAGTTCCTTCCATTCGGTGGTTCTGGCACCTGCCAAAATTCCTGTGGTTGAGTGGAACTTACGAAATAAAAGGTCGGTGCAAGACAGTAAGCAACCCTAAGCCGCGAAAGAATCTTGGAAAGCAAACGCTTCCAAGACAGAAATATCAAGATTAACCGTGGCGGCGGCGCGCCACGGATAGATTCAATTTAGCTGCGGCCGTCATTCTACAGCTTCAGAGTTCTCACCCACTGTAGAATTGCAGGAACCTTTGCATTAGCTGCGGTCTGCCGTATCTGTTGAGGGTTCGTTGGTCCAATTTTCGCTGCGATAAGGTCAAACAAACTTCCCGAAGGAGAACGACGTGCTCGGAGGTGACGCGGCCAGACGCCGAACGTTCAACTCTTGACATTCCGCCTCTTGTTGGGTGCGGTTGGAGTTTGCCGCACTGGAAATGGTGTTTCTCTGGAAGCTGCACTGGCTGATGTTACCGGTCTTGTATGGACTGCTGCCAAGGCACCTCCAAAACGATAGAGAGTTGAAAGGAGCAGCATGCAATCGTACCATACTTACATCATTAGTATATCGCCGAGAAAGCGCCGGTCCCGACTGAGCAGATCATACGACATCCCGGCAAAGGATCCATATACACTGGTTCAATTCAAACTATACTGTCGTCCGCCGTTGTAAGCTCGGCGCCGAAAGCCCGAAGACAGTCAATGACAGTCCCCAATCGTCATCACAGTTCAGAGAATTAGTGAACACAGGGGTTCCTATACATATCTAACCCCACAGTGGGAACAAGTGCCCCATACAACCACAATGACAGGGGAGCCTTTGGAGGTGGCCGCCCACTTATTCAGTCTTTTGGCGAAATCCAGGGACCATATGGGAAGGACTAGGGTCTTAACACTAGGGGCAAGAACCCAGGCACTTGGAATCCATGTGCGATAAACGAAGGTCCGACGCAGATGGACCGGAAATATCGAAAGGTAATATAAAGACTTAACAATGGTTCTTTAATACACAAAGGATGGACAAAGGCCAGACAAAGGGCAGGGGAGATTTCCCCAGTGCAGGGAATCATGCCCTGGGCTGGTCCTGCCCTTTGTCTACCTTGCCTTTGTGTAGTAAAGAACCATTGGCAAGCTGTCGCGATATCTCCGGTCCATCTGCGATGGACCTGCGTTTATCGCACATGGATTTCATGTGCGTGGGTCCTTGCCCCTAGTGTAAGGCTATGGTCTTAAAACAGTCAGACCAGAAGCTTGGGTGTCATGAGAATCGTCGACGAGATGAAGGACCTCCAGCCATCTCAAAAACAGGCAGAAATTTGGGAATTGAACCGTGGGAATATCCGGGGTAGGCTGGAGTTCACGATCACCGGATATCGTGGAGGTGAGTTACTGTGGCCCAACACAAATATAGTGTTCATGGGACCACGGTATGCTGTCAGTACGACTCACTGAGCTGCTTCCGCGGTGCTAAATCAGTGAGGTGCAAGAGTTGTGACTCGGTGCCAACAACAATCCGGGAATTGGGTGAAAACTTCAAATCGGTAGCGGAAATGAAAGAACGAAAAATTCTGGGCACAGTACGCTGGGGGGGCGCCCAAATCGAGCCGGCATCTGCTGGAAACTTGCGAGCCAAATGGCACAGGTGCCAACCATCCGCTATACCGAGTAGTTGGCAATTCGTAACATAGAAACCTTGAGGGGGCCATTGAGACGCCTGCGGGAATCCAAGTCCTTATCCACTTGGTACTACTGAAAAGCCAACGAAGGGAAATTTAAAAGAAGAAGAAGAAAGACTGCCCGCGCGACTCGGAGAGAAGCTATGACCCCCACCGAATCGAACGGGTGCCTGCTATAGAAGATCGAAAACGGCATAAGATGCAGGTGTGGGCCGTCCGCTACAGGTGTTATCCAAATGCAGTCAAGGGAAAGGATATCACTGATGATGCCATCAAATTCCCGTTTAGAGAAAGATACCCGAGCTGCGATATTTGGCAGTAGACAGCGGCCGTAGCAGTATTTCAGGGCAAATTACATAACAGTACTCCGTGTCAAAGAATCTACTGAACCATCAACGTTCTCGCGCCTGATACTCAGCCCAGGTCAGCTGGACAGACCTTTTCATACCCCGTCCAGATTAGCTTTACAAGCCGATTAATCGGCTTGTAAACGGCTCACATCAAATATCATCACAACGCCTCCGCCGGCTGCTGAGGAGTAAGGGAACACCTATCGGCTTCTAGATACCCAAATATTTCCAGAATTTTCCATGAAGTATTCCTGGTGCCGCGTCGATTTCAAAAAAATTGACCGGCTAGCCGGCGGCAACACTAGTTCAAAACCCACCGCGGTGACTTGGCAGTGACCCAAATTTGCTCATGGGATGAGTGAGAGACACGTAGTTATACTGGGAGATCATGTTTGAGGTTTTTACACTCCCCAACGGACCTTCCCGGGGAAACATTAAATTGCATACTATTTTTTTTTCCGGCGGACAAGCCTGAATCGAACGGGCACCTGCTGACAATTTCGTCCGTCAGCCAGCCAAGGCAGGTATGGACCACCCGCTACGAGTCTTACCAGAGGGGGAGTTGGGCAGGGTTAGTCGGAAACCATGGGACATTTGTTTGATTTGATGATCGTTAGGTTAAAATTAACCGCCGTTCATTGGGTGACTTCCCATAACGATTAAAATATCTTTCAGTTTTTCTGAGCCTGTTTGAGGGTGCCAGTGATGGCTGGCCAAGTTTAAAATAATCACCCTGCGCACCAAAAACTAAGTTTCATGGTAATAAACCCACAATCTGAGTTCAGCTGTTTTGGCAGAAGACCGGCCGGAATGGACTCCGAGATGCGACGAGAGCCCACCGAATTTTTCTTGGGACGAATCGGCCACTTGGACGTTGAAGAGGACGGCGGAAAGCATTGTCACTCCCCCAAACATTATATTCAGCTTTATTATAATCTGAAGAGGGGGGGGGGGTACCCCCTCTTCAGATTTTAGTAGATTGGAATAAATTCCTGCCCCTTCGGGGCCTCCGAACTGATGGGGTCCCGACAGCTGTCGCGGCGTTTGGTCGGAAAGCTTCAAAAATATGCTGAAAACATTTTTTAACCGTTATGGGAAGTCACCCATTAGGGGTCCTCAATAAATAAATTGTTCAGTTCAGTTTTTAATAAAATAATAAACATTATTCCCGTGATGCCGGCTCGTCGTCGCAGCGTCGCAGGAGAGCGCAGGAGCTTGTGAATGTCTCCCGGGTTGCACTTATGCATATGTTCAAAGGAATATCAGGACTTGACGAGGACACATAAATTCAGTGGCCGAAAAGACTTGATACAAAAGTAGGACTACGGCACATATCGGCCGGGCCGTCGCAAGCATACTAAGCACTGAATCGGCTCGGAGCCCAACCTTCCTTGGTACGCTCTCGAGGTGCAGGTGGTGCGTGAAGACGGGGTAGGACTGCTGTCCGGCGCACCGCAGGCCCAGTCTGAACGACCCGAATGCAAGAGCAACTGACAACCTTTCGGTGTCGACATCCTGCTCTCCCTGAGATGGAATTCCTCCTCCTCCTCCACCTTGCTAGTAGTACCTTGGGGTAGCCCTGGGAAAGGTTCAACGTCCCCGGGCCGCTCGGAGGCGTGTCGGTGGAAGACACATAAGACCTTCGTATTGTGAATGTCCTAAACGGTGACTCGGACGGTGTCCTGCTGCGAGGTGATAGTGTACTTGCTGCGGTAAGGGAAGGCGGTCGCGATGGAGAAGGACAGGACGCGCACGTTAATCTATAGAGGAGAGGTGACATCACATCTGCCCTTCAAGTTGATCTGCTTGCTCCATGCACAGTTTCCCCAAAGTTCCACAATCATAGACAGGACACATGGGAAGTGAAAATGAGCACAGATGTCAGAGAATACTGAAAGCACACGGCGACGCACCGCACGATACAATACACTAGGTAGTAGGCATGCTTGAGGCATGCAGTTGGTGTTGATTGAATGCCGGTTGAGACTCGGAATGAGACGGCGACCGTGGGTTCACGGGCATCAGGAACAAACTGAGGAGGGACTGCACCAGAATGACTGCCAGCGCTGCTCGACGAGGGCCGTTGCTTCGACGGCCGCTTCGGAGATCATCGGAGCAGCATTATTATTGAGCACCCCTATTTTCATACTCTTCCACCCTCGCAAAGTCATCGAACATCGGAAAAGCCCCTATCTCACTTAGCGCATCCGTGTTTGTAGCATCACATGACCGTGTTGCTCTTTCCCACCAACGACAACGACCTAATAAGATTCTTAAGCTTCAACTTGCTCTTGATCCACGCTGGTTCGGCTCTCATGAAACCCGATGCTGGTGTGCTTGCAGAGACTCCTGCTCTGAGACTTGTGACTTTCTTGCCACGACGTAACCTGCTCGGAAATTCTGTGACTCGGAATCCCATTGGAATTGCAGAAACGGAACCCAGAATCCATGACAACGTTTGAAGCCGTCTAGGCTGAAATTGTAGCCATTTTCGCTTTCCATGGTGAGCTCCCACGACCCAACCAGTTTTCTAACGCTGAATCCGTTTCTCAGCCAAAATGTGGTGGCACAAACGATGCAATAGCTGCAGGGTGGTGAACGCCTGAGAGTGAGCAAGCGGCGAGGAGGATGGTAGTAAATAATCGCTCCTCTACACCCTTCAAGTCTTCGGGTCTCTTTTCTGCGGCGGAGGACTCGGCGTAGTAAGGAGGCGATTATAATTCCCTTCGAGGTGCGCTTCTCCCTCATTCATTCTCTACCCTTATTGTGTTACACATGCTGATTCTTCATCATGCGGCAGCTTCATCGTTAATTGCGACAATCGGGCCTGCAATACATAACCCAATTCATCTCCCGGCTTGGCCTAGCGGAGCTTTCGGGTTCGACGAAGGACCACATCCGAATCGCATCGAGACGATTGCTTGCCCTGAGCGCGAAGCGGTTTCCGTCTATTACGGCGGAGTCACCCGGTGAACATTAACTCTTTTCACCGTGTACAAGCCGGACGCGAAATCGTATGCATATGCGCAAGGTCCAAGGATAATTGTTACCGAACCCCAACGGAAGCAGGTTTCACGTACTGCGTCCATAACTACGGTGAAGCCACCCGTTCCTCCTCCTTGGATGGTGCACTCTTCCCGTTGGAGTCGCCGCGCAAGCCGGACGTGGAGAGGATGTCGTGCGTTTGCTTCCGCTCCTAAAATTTAATGCAGAGAGCTAAGAGATGGATGGATGTAGGACGTATTCGAGAAGCGCATAGCAGCGCTGGAGGGTGGCGTCGCGGCTGTAGCCACCGCATCGGGCCCGGGCCAGTTAGCGCAGTTGCTTGCCCTCACCCCCCTGGCGGAGGCGGGCGACAATATCGTCGCATCGGTGCATCTGTACGGTGGGGTGCGTAAAACACTGACTCCAATGCAGACGTACAACCAGCTCAAAGTCTCGTTCCGCAAATTTGGCATCGAGACGCGGTTTATTGATGTGCGTACTTTCCCTCACCCTGCCCTCCCCTGCCCTCCTTTACCTTCACGTCCACTGTCCCTCCCCTCCCTTCCCGTCTCTTCCCCTCCGTCTGTTTTCCTACGCATAACGACTTCGAGAGTTAACTGACACATATTTTTTGCAGCCTACCAGCCGCCATCAACGCCCGCACACGCGCCACCTTTGTCAAGGTCATTGCAAGCTCGGATTTCAGCATCGCGGATGTGAGGGGTTGGCGCAGGTGTGTTTCTTTCTCTTGTTTTTTTCTTTCCTTCTCCTATTTCGACTGGGGCTGGGTCTCGGCGGCCTTCGAGTCGGTGTCGCGTGCTTTGTGCTTGGACTCGGACAGAGGAGGAAGGAGCTCGCGGGGCAGGGGAGGGAGACGATCCCCGAGAGCGAGACCGCGATGCGGAAAAAAAGAGGTCAAAGCGCCGAGGGTGGCGTGTCCACTACCCGCGTAGACTCTGCTGGACATGTGGGGCATGCGCACGTCCAGCTTTGGGTCCTAGGCGGGAGAGTGCGGCTCCTTGTCTTCGCAAGAGGGTGCGTCTTTGCAAGTGTGCACAGCCGGCAGCGCAGTGTATTGGGCGCGAATATCGCCAGGTGGCGTTCGGCGTTCGATGTACGAGTATGGTTGGGTGCGGGGAAGGGAGATGGAGAGGAGACCAGTGACACCTCGTGGGAGCCTCATCGGGAAAGACCGCACGTGGGCGCACTTGTGGTCGCTGGCGGACGGTGGCGCCTGTGTTTCTTGTCGCGCTCTCGCTCATCATCCGCTGCCCAGCGTACACTCCGATGGATGGTACTCGGCGGCATCCTACGCTGTTTCTTTGTTTTCCTCCCACCTCGTCCCACCCTTCCTCCGTCCTATTCTTTACTCTCCCTCCCACCCTTCGCCCTTTCCCCTTCCCTCGCTGACTGAAATAACAGGTAGCCCACACTGCCTCCATCCCCCTCGCCGTCGACAACACCTTCAGCATGGCCGGCTGGGTCGCGCGCCCGCTCGACCTCGGCGCGGACATCCTCGTCACGTCCGCGACCAAGTGGATCGGCGGGCATGGGACGACGAGTGGGGGGTGCGTTGGGCGGCTTTACTTCTTTTTTTTTTCGATTTGTGGGATGGGTGTGGTGGATAAGGGTGTCTACCTGGAGCGATGTGTGTTATCTTGGGTAGTCACTGTGTGCGGTGTGTTTTGTGTACGACGGCAAGCAAGCGCACGTACGATGGACGAGCCCACCATCGTTCCCTGGCAATTCACGTTGCCTTGCTGTCGGCGGAGGCCTATATGGAGCATGTCAATGTATTCGCGCGCTGGAGCCCCAAATTACCTTGGGTCGCGAGTGGTCCGGCTATGGCAAAGCGTCGGACGCGCTCAAGGAGTCGGCGTTGAGCGTGGACTGGGGCGCGTTGGTACCCTATCGAAAGCCTTCAGTTCTGGGCCGAGTTGATATCTTACTCGGAAGCGACAAGTCTCGGTGCCTTGCTGTGTGCGCTCGAGGGGTATACGGAGGGAATGGACAGCGTGCTTCTCGCATTCAGCCTTGCTGGTGGCTCACGACTCGACCCCACTGCTGCAACCTCCAGTCAACGCGCGTACGCGTCTGGAGGACGCATCTACTTCTGCTTGTCGATTCGTAACACCCACCCTTGCGCCGGTGACGGGCTTGTCTACTTTCCCCGTGGTAGATTGACTCCTGCAGTGTGAGCACATCGTACGACTGGGAGTGGGGTGCATCTGAAGCGCACCAGCGACTTTCACTGGTCACATTGGCGTCCGTGCGCCTGTGGCAGGCTCGTTTCTTGTCTAATGCAAATTCGGGCAAGTGGCTCCTCCTCTCTGATATTAGCTTGCGTAGCGGAGGGTTGTATCCCCTCCTGCAATTATCCTTCCACCCCGCAGACTGCGTCTAGCGGGTACAACCTCTCGAATGGATACAGAGTTTGTCACCGTTGATCATCCAAGCTTAGCCTTGGGGTCAAACCCTGTATCCTGCGCCTTGGGAAGGCTTTGCAGAGTCAACAGCTCTCGCGATTGGGTCTGGAGTGAGGAACTGCTGCCTTGGAAATTTTAGGTCAAATTTTTTTTCCTCAAAAGCCGGACATTTCTCTACTTTTGATCTTCACCAAATGTTCGGATGCACAAAGTTGGTCGATAATCCTGACTTCTTCCGAAGCCATGTCAGGAGGTGAGCGATCATTCCCAATCAAACACAGACCTCTTTGACAAGCCCCCGAAAAAAGGAAATGATGTGACCAATTTGTGCTGGTGTATACCCATACCTAGAGGCTCAGACATTTGTTCAGACGATGATCGGCGCTCAATGATGCCATATCCTCGCCAATTTTTGGGTAAGAAAAAAATGAATTTTAGATTCGGATTCAGGGTAAGAAACCGGTCCAGAAAAGAGGTTGATGTATTTTTTAATTTTTTCGCTCACCTCTTGAGCCATGTGGTCATTCCAGGAATCTTCAGCAAACTGTGCACGTCCTCTGGCCATGCAGGGGGCTCTATGACAGGTCTTTAGGCTGTCTCTTAAGCATGGCCAGAAGCCATTGCCAAATAGTAGTCAATAGCTTAATTAGGATTCCGCAGAACACACCGCCTCGATGTATTAGATAATCAGACATAACTTAACCAGCACTTTCACCTATTTGTCTCAGCAAGTCAAACTTAGAAGTAGCAAAATTTGGAGTCATGCCGGGAATAACACAAAACACCTAGCCTCGGGGTTTTTCGGGGTCCAGTTTGAATTGACATGCTCGAAATTTGTGCCGAGGGATGATGCAAAACACCGGCAGGCGTCGAAATTTGACAGACACAGCCAAAACACAGCCGGATGTGACTGATGTGACCGGGATTGTTGGCCGGAGACGGCAATGTACGAAAAGCATACAAAACCTTTGGAAAACCCGGAATTAGCTTACATTCTTTACTGATGGCAGGCAACAAAAAGTGTAGGGGTCTCCGGAGATAGGAGATTTAATTGATGCACCAAAGTCACACTTTGTGGGGTCAAGAGGAATATAAGAACAATGACTAAAGTCTTAGTCTTCGTAATGGTATGATAATCATCAGAGACGTACGGCAGGATAAACGGTATAAAAGCCCAGCGATGTTGAAGCAGATAATGACCCATTCCAAAATGCCTCATCAACAAACTGTTACTGAAGTCCGTTTGGACAATATCTCAAAATGTGTTACCATCACAGTTACCACACTTAATGTCCTGGCCAACACCCTGAAGATCCCTGGGCTGGAAGCCATGGTAAATACCACACAGTCGCTTTTGAAATTTGTTCAGGTATGTTCCTAAAATAAATTGACCAGTATGGCTTTCAAATGTTGCCTTAGACTATCAAACAAGACAAAAATGAGTGCACTGAGTTGATGGAGCAGACTCACAACATCCTCAATGCAATCATTGGTGTCTATGTCAAGTCAGACACCGGTATTGAACTGCCACTTAGCACATTGAATGAAATTGCAAATTTCACTCAGTAACCCTCCACTCCCATACACATGCTCATGGCTCACACAACACATTTAGGACCCTCCACAAGATCCATACATTTATTGAGGCACAGCAAAGTGGCAGCAAAGTCAAGAAGTTCTTCCGACAGGGGGAATTAAATGGGCTACTGAAGGATTGCAAGTTCTTTCAGGTGAACACTTTGCACATCCAAGCAGATTGACACACCCACTCAAGCTGGTTGTTGGCAGATTAAATCCTCAGATATCATGTCCACTGCCAGAGAAATGGAAGAACAGGCCCAGATCAGACATCAGCAGGTACTAAATGCAATTGAGATGATATCCAGTTCAGACTCAGCATCATCTGTATGTGAGGATATTTGTTGATAAGAGCAATAATAATGGGCACACAGATTAGCAGGATGTATTCTGGTTCGTATGCAAGGTGATCCCAAAGAACACTCATTTCTTGTGTCCATTCTCATGCTCCTCATAGCTCCAACTCCCTCTCAATGCTGCCAGCAAAACCCAAAATATTCCATGGACGTGAATCGGAGCTTGCTGATATTCTCAATCATTTCAGGGAAAGCACCCCGAGGATAGCTATTCTTGGTGCTGGTGGTATGGGAAAGACCAGTTTGGCACAAGCTGTCTTACATCATGAAGAAATTGTTATCAAATACCAGGGGAATCGGTTGTTTGTTGCATGTGACACTGCAGCAAGCAAGGCGGAACTTGCAGGTCTCATTGGGGCCCATCTTGGAATGGAGCCTGGTCAAGACCTCACTCGAGCAGTTCTCCACCGCCTTTCAGAGGATTCAACAACTTTGCTGATTCTTGACAACCTTGAGACTGCTTGGGAGCCACTAGAATCCCACAAAGAGGTTGAGGAATTCCTTTCCCTGCTCACAGATATAGGCAATCTTGCATTGATGGTGTGTATTCTCATTTCTTCTTGTGTACTTGTTTTACTCATGAAGCCCAAGATTACAATGCGAGGAGCAGAGAGACCCTCCAAAGTGCAATGGACACGGCCATTCCTGCCCCCTCTGGAGCCCTTGGCACAAGAGGCTGCACGCAAGGTGTTTATTGCCATTGCAGAAGATAGACACCCAATGGAGGAAATCAACCAAGTGCTTCACCTCACAGACAATATGCCACTTTCAATCAACCTTCTTGCTCATGCAGTAGATGTGGAGGGCACCACTGCAATCTTGTCACGCTGGCAGAGGGAGCATACCTCAGTCATCTCAGAGGGTTATGACCAAAGATCCAATCTCGAATCATCTATCTTGCTTTCCCTTGAAAGTCCAAGAATCATGTCCACACCTCAATCCCAGGAGCTTCTGAGTCTCTTGTCAATCCTTCCAGATGGGCTCTCAGATGTAGAACTGAAGCAAAGCAAGTTTGCAATTCAGGATATCCTTGATTGTAAAAGGGCCTTGCTTCGCACTGCTCTGGCTTACCTTGATGACCACAAACGGCTCAAAGCTCTGATACCAATCAGAGAATACATGGCAAAATTCCGGCCACCAACAGATGAAATGATCAGACCACTTTTCAAACACTTCCAGGAGCTCCTCCAAGTGTATTTAGCTGATATGGGAAAACAATCATCAGCCCTCTATGTTGAACAACTGAATTCAAATTATACCAATATTCTCAACATTATCCAGAACGGACTATACCCAGGGCATCCCAATCTAGCAGATAGCATCTCCTGCTCATCTCATTTCATCCGATTCAATACAAACATTGGCAAATATGCAACACCTCTAGTGAACAAGGTACTCAGCCTCCTCCCACACTCAGAGGACCATCGGGCCAAAGCATCCTTCACTGCTAGGTCATTTAGTAACCACGGAACCCATTCAATCCCCCATTCCGAGGCACTGATTGCTCAGACTTTGGAGTGGTTGAAGACTTTAGATGATCCTGATTTGGAAGGTATGTTCACTTTCTCTGTTTAACCATGATGGGTACTGACAAAGATACTGTAGCCACCTTTTACACTCATATAGGGAGCTATTACTCCGATCCTGACATTCCTGTGGCTCTAAAATATTGCCAAATAGGCCTCTCCTTGGCAAAGTCACATGGAAACATCAAAGATCAATCTGTTGCCTTGGCTTGGCTTTCATGGATCAAATGGCAAACTGGTTACTATATCACTGCCCAAGTCTATGCACAGGAGGTGCAGAGACTTGCAAAGAAGTCTGGGGATTTGCACAGAGAGGCACAAGGACTATGCACTGAGGCCTTGTGCTGCCAAGCTTGGGGTCATTTCCGTGAATGCGTATTCCTAGTCAAAAGGGCCAGTGCTCTCCTAAAGCTGTGTGGTCTGTCCCAGGGGGGGTTAGCATATAGCCTGATGACCTGCCAGGCAGAAGTTTATGTATACAAATCAGAGTATGCTGATGCTCATGACCTCTACGGACAACTCCTACAGACCTATCAGGGAGGGGTGTTGTCTCATGAGGGTGCTTCCTTGCTGAATATTGCTGGAGTTGAGGTCCCTATGGGAGTTTCATGTGAGATGATCCAGGAGAAAATATATGTATCACAAGCCATTTTCAACAAAATTGGTGGACAAACGATGATGCTGACTGGCTGTGATATGATTCAAGCTGATCTGAATCTCAGAGAAGGAGATATGTCATGCTCCCTGTTTTGCAAATGTCTCAAAGCTGGGTTAGGTCAGTTTTCTGAGATCGTAAGTTACTGTCTGGAGAGACTGGGAGATGTCACTCGCTGGAGCCCACACCACGATCCCTCCTGGAGTATGATCCTACTTGCACACTCTCTTAGGGCAAAGAAGAAGCTTGGAATTTACAAGGCTTTGCAATTCATTGGAGATGTCCACCTCATGCAGAATGATGAACTCACCGCTGTCAGTCTGTTTACTTTCGCCTTGGATGGATTTACCTACATGGATGTTCACCGCAGCAGAGCAGAGTGCATGATCCGACTCGGGGACATTGCCAAGAAAAATGGTGATGTGCTGAAGGCACTGGAACTGTGGGAAACTGCAAAGCCACTCTTTGAGCGCTCGTTACAAGCCAAGAGAGTTCAGGACATTGATGGGAGGGTTGGCAGTATCAGTGAGGAGACAAAAAGAGCAGCACCGAAAGAATTTGGCTCACTTGGCCAAGCTAAATGTTCCGGCAGGGAAGGTTGAGAAAGTGGATAGTGATACTGAAGAGCTTGGGTTGGAGGAAGAACAGATCAAGTTGATTGCAGTCTGAATTTCGAACCATTATATGCAGCCCTAGCCTGTTTTGTTTTATGTACTTCCTGTGTTTGTTGTTTGTTTGAAAAATCTATAAATTTAAATAAGGTGATTCAAGGCGAGTTGAAAAGGGGTGCTCAATTCTTAACTCATCAACTCACTTTTAATTCGACTCATGTTTTTGTTTGTTTGAAATAAATAAAGATTTCAATCTCTGCTCAATGGTAATGTTGCTGTGACTCGCGACTCCGACGCTCCGAGTCGACTCTGCAAGTTGACTTAAGTCGAGTCGAGTCAAGGCACGGATGTGACTTTGTGCAACTCGCAAGTCGAACCAAGTCGACTTGCCTCGACTTCAAGTGACTCGGAGTCGATCTCAAAATTTAATCAGCTAGGCTTCGTCTGAAACTGCTCAGAAAAGTCAAGAGAACTCGGATAATACTCAGAAATCACATTGAACGCTCACTTCTCTTGCAACTGGTAAGTCTGAGGCGGCTTTGGTAACCATCAATGTACCTCAAAACTGGTCGAGAGGGCTTGGGGAAAGGTATAAAGTATTGTAAAACTCACTGGCTAAAGTGAAACTCCCTGAACTTGACAAAGTGCGGTGTTGAAGCCAAACAATCGGATGTTGACATCCCATCACTTTTATCGTGATGTGCCGGTAATGGTCCACATACCTCAGAAATGGCTGAGGAGGCTTTAGGGGAGCTACATAGGTTGCCCAAAGTCATGTGTAACAGGCATTGAACCGTCTGCAAAAATGTTCATAAAATTCTAACTTCGCCGACTTGAGTCGACTTGGAGTGACTCCTTGACCGAAAGTCGAGTTGAGTTGAGTCAACCCGCTTTTGGAGTCGACTTCCTGAGTCGTGACTCGACTTTTGGAGTCACAGCAACATTACTCGATGGTGGCATCATATGCCGTAGCTACCCAATATGTAATGATAAGCTTCATGCCCTGCACCACGAAGACACAGACACAGAGAGACCTCTTGCACATTGCGGAGACTCTAACATGCTCACCGTTGTGATGTGGACTGCGGTTATTGTACTTGAATTTGGCTGTGGAATTACGGTCAAACTGAAATACAATAGTTTTATTCGTCCTCTAGGGGGAAATAATCGGGCTAGTGGCGCTCTTTACTTCTACGGAGTGATATTTTTATGTGATGGTGGTGGTTAATACAGATTCCTCGTCTGCGAGTAGCAGATTTCGAGAAAGGTGCTAGGTTCCTCGAGAGTTTGGTCTCTTGTTGGGGGCTAGCCTTCTGAGAAAGACGCGATGGGAGATTCTTCTACACTCACATGAAGGATTGGCGCTCCGTGATGCGAAGTACGCTCCTACTCAGTAAACCCGGGTAATGTGGTGTTTTCGTATCTCCTTGCTTCGTATAGGGCGCGCAAGCAGTTTCTTCAGAACTGGGCAAATGCAGCGCCGTCAGATTGTAGCGCGCTCCTTTGCAATCTGAATATTGGTGCGTGCGCGAATAGCCAGGCGTGACGCGCCTTTCTAGCTAGTTGAAGGAAGTGCGCCGAATTGGATGGGAGAAATGGTATAGTCGAGTTGGTAAAAGGCGCCTTCTCGATAAAAGTACCCTACGCATGCAAGGTGTGCGTTATGAGCACCAAAAGTCAACAGTTACATGCAGCCTGAGTAGGTCTGCTGGCTGTTTGGAGGATTGCGACGCGCTTTTCTTCAACTGAACACGTGCTTTAACACCTGTTATTTCCAATGTTTCCTCCTATCTTGTCTTGGAGGTCTCTTGTGCAGTTTCTATTCTGTACAACCGCGGTCAAGGTGACCCTATTACCCCACTCTCGTGAAGGCACACTATATTTGATTTGACAATGTATTGGATTAGCGCCTCCCGTTTTAATGGGAGCACCTTTCCTTTCGCATTATGCAGTGGAGGTAATTAGATGCCTTCTCTCTTCTTCACGCCCCCCTTTTATACCCTTTCCCGCTTCCCCATTGGTCCAACTCCGGCGCCTTTCTTCCCAAGTGCGCCTGCGCCTTTTTCCTCAAACCACGCCAGCCTTCTTGTTAAACAGTGCCCACGCCTTTTCCTTCAAACCGTGCTGGCCTTTCCTTTAGACAGCGCCCGCGCCCTTTTCTCCAAACCGCGCCTGTGCCTTTCTTCAAACAGCGCCCGCGCTTTTCTTCCACCAGCACATTCTTTTCTCGTATATGTTGACGTTGTTCCCTAACTATCACGGTCAGATAGCACAGCGGTTAGTGCACAGACACTTGATGGGTTGAAGGGCAATATTCCATCTGCTACCCTCATTCGACTCGGGGTCTGGCCTTCAGAAATTTAACCACTTCTTTTTCCTAACTCAGCACCTTTTTAAACTCGCGCGTTTTTCCGATAGCCTTTGTTGGGAGTTCGTCCCGGCGCGTGCAAATAATGTGTGAAAGGTTGTTTGTTCAATATGGCGCTCTTTTCTTGTCACGGTGCCTTTGGTGTTTTGATAGTTGTGCGCGACTTGCTTTAATCACGGCAAGATAGCACAGCAGTTAGTGCACGGATATTTGATGGGGCTAATGCAGTATTTGATCCACTACCCTCGTTCGACTCGGGGTCTGGCCTTCAACGTGGTAGCTTCGTTCCTTGAATGAAGCTACCTCTTTTTATTTGCGAAAGCGCACCTTTCTTTGTTCTGAATCATCTGTAAGTGTGCCCGTGGTTTCGAACGCGAATGCCGAATTTCCGAGTGTGCCAGTGTGCGGCCGTGGTCTCAAATACAAATGCGCCAAAGAATGGGAGTGCGCCAGTGTGCTCCAGTGGTTTTAAATACGAATGCGTCAAAGAATGGGAGTGCGCCAGTGTGCGACAATGGACTCTAAATACGAATGTGCCAAATGAGTGACAGTGCACCAGTGATTTCCATCTGTAAGTGCGCCAGTGATTTCAATTCAAGTGTGTCAGTGTTTTGAAAGGCGCCTTCTGTTCTCCGCGGAAGGGTGTTCGGAGCTAATCACAAAGTGATAGCTCACACCGTCAAGTCACATCACATCAAAGGTGATTGAAAGAAACTGCTGCAAGAGGCGACGATTTGACAAGAAGAAGACACTCGCCTATTCAAGATTGAGAGAGAGAAATGAGCGGAAGAGTCCGTTGATGCAGCAATAGGTGGCGGAAAGAAGAGATCAACACGGAGGTAATGCTTGTCAGGCTCGGATCAAGCGGAGATTGGAATGTTTATTTATTTCAAACAAATAAAAACATGAGTTGAATTAAAAGTAAGAGTTAAGAACTGTGGGAGCGCCAGCATTATTCATATCATGGCCACATTTGTGACTTTACAAGTTTCTTCTGTACTCTCACCCAACAAGTTTTGTTATTCCACCTTGTGCTCACCTGGTGGGAATGTTCGAATCAAGAGTACTATACCAAAAGCCGCTGTGCAAATCAAGTGCAAATGACCTCACAATCACATGCAAAAACACATTTTTACGTGTTGAAAGATAATCAAGGGGGTCGAAACACCAGAGAGGTGTGCCTCCCACACCGCCTACCTCATTTCTGAATGTGTTTGCCTGACCTGAACTCCTGCTTTCCTGCTCTAACATATACATGCAGCTCAAATACAGCATGGGTTTACACCTGAACTGTTCGTATCACAGCTTGAGCCTGGGGAGCATCCAGGATTAAGCCCGAATCTCCCTGCCCTCACCCCACTCGTCGTGCTCCGACATATAGGGACCCCATCACGGCCCGGATCTCCGGACCGAGGAAAGCAGGTCAACACTGCCACCAATACTGTAGTATTTCGTTCAATTTGCAAATGCACGTGACCAAGAGTTTTTCCGACAAAATCTGCTAAAATTGAAAGAAAATTATTGGGGGGGTCCCCAGAAATCGGGTGTGACCCGTTACATGTGAATTGAATGAAATAGTACAGTAGTGGTGTGATCCTTTACTTTTGTTTCTTCAAGTCATGTCGACGCCAATGAACGACGACCCGCTCAACCTGCTCCTCTACAACCATTCCCAGCACAATATGCAGTCCAGCGACAATGACTCGAGCCCCAGCGTCGGCACCCCCCAGACTGGTATTCACTCAGCAGCATGTGGCCCCCAGAGGACAAGATGGAGAACATGTCCCAGTTCACAAGCATGGACCTCGGCATCGGAATGGGCATCGACACGACCGACTTTGGCCTCTTCAACCCCTTTGAATTCATATTTGAAGCCCCGCCCCCACTGCCATAGAAGATCGGAAACGGCATAAGATGCAGGTGTGGACCGTCCGCTATGGGTGTTATTCCAGATGCAGTCAAGGGGGCCCAAAGGTAGGAAAAAAGGATATCACTAACAATTTTTTTTACCCAACACTCAACCAAATATTTTGGCAGTAGACAGCGGCCGTAGCAGTAGTGGCGGTCGGAGTAGGTGATTCTGCCCCGATTCTGATGTCTATTCTCAACTCAATTCTGGATTTCTTTTAGTAATCATAATTGTGCGAGATTCACCCAAAATCAACCCAAAATCATAATCGTCGAAGCGACTCCAGGTCGATTCTACGTCGATTCTCAGTTCTCGATTCCGATTCTGCTTCTTAATCTACTAACAATAGGGAAAATCAAAGATGGGATAGCGATTTACGAGCAATTAATGTGCCGATTCTGAGCCGATTCAAAGGCCAAAATCGGTGATGAAGTGCCTTCAACTTTGACCGGTGTAGTTACTGCCCGACTCCTGATTCGAGTTGAAGCTGATGTACACTGCCATTAAGCGAAGCATATGGAAGCGATTCGAAGCGAGCCAGAATCGACACCGATTATGTGAGTGCTCCTCCTCTGGAGTCGCTTCACCGATTCACGAAAAGCGCCGCTTTTGATGTCAATTAAGCATCGATGAATCGGGTCCGATTCGACGTCAGAATCGGCTTGTGAATCAGTGTGTCGAATCGCCTTTGACTTCCCCTAATGAAGTTACATCTTCATTTTTTTTCGACAGGAATCGCTTTGAGAATCGGGGCGGTCAGAATTGAGGCGATTCTGGGCTGATTCTCGCACGATTCTGACATCCAGAATCAACTTAGAATCAACTTAGGAATCGGTGTCAGAATCCGCCATAATTGCCTACTCTGACCGTCACTAGTATTCCAGGGCAAATTACATTAACAATAGTTCATACGAAAGAATTTACTGAACCATCAACGTTCTCGCGCTTGATACTCACACGGCTTGTTGGGTTGAAAAACCGACCGCGGTGACTCGGCGGTGACCCAACTTCGCTCATGGGATGAGTGAGAGACACGTAGTTATACTGGGAGATCATGTTTGAGATTTTTTACACTCCCCCTGCAGCGGACCTTCCCAGGGAAAAATAGATTGCATATGTACAAAATCTTTTTCCGGCGGACGAGCCTGAATCGAACGGGCACCTACCTGCTGAGAATTCTGTCCGTCAGCCAGCCAAGGCAGGTGTGGACCATCCGCTATGAGTCTTACCACAGGGGGAGCTGGGCAGGGTTAGTCGGAAACCATGGGACATTTGTTCGGTTAATTTTTCATGGCTCCCCCAGAGCTTCCTGGGCAACAAAGGAGAAGATTTACCCGGACTTCCTCTTTTGCTTCGAATACTGTAAACTGGAGGCTGCAGTAATGGTCAATGGAACATTTAACCATGTTCTCAGTGATTTATTAGGCCCTCTCTTCACCTGTATTCACTTCTCTAATGATGCATCATCTCAAATCATCTCAAACAGTACAAAGTACTCAAAAAAAAGTTATTTTTGGCACTGCTGGTACCCTTCGAGACCTTCATTGCAGCATACAGCACATTTTATTCACTTACTCAGAGTTCCGAGCGGCTTCCAGCTCCGATTCCGATTTTTTCTGGACGTCCATCGGGCCCGGCCATCAAAGGATCAATGTGAACGGTTGGAAAGTCGCGGAGAGCTTTGTAGATTTTGGGGAGCTCAGGTCCCTCTCTAAATTATCCAGGATCCTTTCTTCTCGGCGATTTGTTCGATTTCTGCGCCCCCAAATACCCAGCCTACTGGGGGAAACCCATTTATTTCATGATCGTTAGTTAAAAATCAAAATTGATGATGATGATGATGATGATGAATTCCAAAACCTAGCTACATACAGGCCATGTTACGACTACAGTGGCGTTTTCTATGTACGTGGTGGGGATGGGAGTCCAGGGGATGTAAGTGTTGCCATTTTGAAAAGAGGTGAGGAAAAATATGCAAGGCTCGGCGAGTCGTTTATATCTAAAGGTATCTAAAGGTATCGTAAATGAGAGTCCATGGGCTGTTCGAGTCGTGTGTCGCGTCTTGGTTGGATGGGGAGAGAGATGATATGTTCAGTGGATGTATCGTAATTCAGTCCAGGAGAAAGAGACGGAAGGAAATTAAACAGAAGAAAAAATAAGTTATAACGTAGCTGGTTGCTCGAAACGGCCCGTGGCTTCAAGGAACTTTGCAAGGGCGGAGAGAACCTTCGGTTCGTTGAGGAGGGGTGCTAAATAAAGGGGGCCGAAGTAGCCTGCAGAGTAGCACACCGCGTAGAGTGGCCTGCGATGGGGCTCCCACGCTGGGCAGTCGAGGAGGAAGTGTGCCTGATTCTCCCTTGCCACCCCACACACCTCGCAAGCCGGTGATTGGACGAATCCAGTTTTGAAATGGTACGCGTTGAGGGGGGTGAAATCGGTGCGGAGCTGCGCGATGGTGGAGGACACCTTATAGCTAAGGGTGGAGGTGGAGTAGAGGGGCATGGGGATGAGGGAGGGAGGGGAGGGATCAACTGCGCGAACTTGGCGGCCGGACTTGGTGCGCTTCTAGTGTTGCCCCCATTCTCCCAGAACCTGGCGATGGATGAACGTGGTGAGAGAGACAAATCAAAATTGACCTACACCATTACCGCAATTTCCACAGTTCACCCAACCTTCGTCCATTCTTGTATAAAAACCGCTTGAATCTCGTGGCCATTCATACTCTTCCGCCCTCACCAAGTCATCGAACCTCGGAAAAGCCCCTATCTCACTTGCGGCATCCGTGTTTGTAGCATCACATGACCGTGTTGCTCTTTCCCACCAACGACAACGACCCTTTTTCCTTGCTCTTATTCACTCTCATGAAACCCGATACTGGTGTGCTTGCAGAGACTCCTACTCTGATGCCTGCGACTTTCTCTCCGCCAACACCCTGCTCGGAAATTCTGTGATTCGGAATCGCATTGGAATTGCAGAAACGGAACCCAGAATCCAGGACAACGTTTGAAGCCGTCTAGGCCGAAAGTGTAGCTTTTATCCCTTTCTATAGTGAGCTCCACTACCCAACAATTTTTATAACGCTCAAACCGTTTCTCAGCCAAAATGTGGTGGTACAAACGGTACAATAGCTGCAGGGTGGTCAACAGGTGAGAGCGAGCACGAGGATGCCAATAAATAACCAATCTTCCGCATTCAAGTCTTCGGGTCTCTTTTCTACGGCGGAGGACTCGGCGTAGTACGGGGGCGATTATAATTCTCTTCGAGGTGCGCTTCTCCCTCATTCTCTACCCTCATTGCGATCCACATGCTGATTCTTCATTAAGCGACAGCTTCATCGCTAATTGCGACAATCGGGCCTGCAATACATAACCCGATTCGTCTCCCGGCTTGTCAACCTGCCCTCCACACGGCGGTCATTGTAAACGACGACATCTTCGTCGAGGTCATCGCTAATTCCGCGTCGCGGATGTGAAGGGGTTGGCGGAGGTATGTGTTTTGCGCTTTTCTTTTTTTCTGGACTTGGACTTGCACTGGGTTTCGGCGAGGAGGAAGGAGCTCGGTGGGGAAGGGGAGGGAGGGAGAATCCCGAGAGCGAGACCGCGGTGCAGGAAGAAAGAGGTCGAAGCGCCGAGGGGTGGTGTATCCACTGCCCGTCACGTCGCGCGTAGACTCTGCTGGACATGTGGAGCTCGCGCGCGGGCTGATCTGCGCGTCCAGCCTTGGGTCCTCGGCGGGAGAGTGCGGCTCGAAGGCCTCCCTTGGCAGGATCAGGGCGTCTTCGGCGGTGCATTTGAGCGCGAATATGGACGGGCGGACGGTTTGTGGCGGGCGCGTCGTGCGGCTACGAGCATGGTCAAGCGCGCTCGGGGCTGCGAAGACTTGCGTTCTCCGTGTCGGTTGAGGCAGCGCAGTTTCATGCAACGGTGGAGCCTCTTTGTGATGACTTGATTTCGGCTCGAGTGGGGAGACGAGACCAGTAACACCTCGGGGGATCCTCGTCGGGAAAGACCGCAAGTGGGCACACTTGTGGTCGCTGGCGGAGGAGAGGCGTGCCGGGCAGGGCGCCTGCGTTTCTTGTCGCGCTCTCGCTCATCGTCCGCTGGCGAGCGTACACCCCGATGGATCGTACTCGGCGGCATCCTACGCTGTTTCTTTGTCTTCCTCCCACCTCGTCCCACCTTCCTCCGTCCTCTTCTGTACTCTCCCTCCCACCCTTCTCCCTTTCCCCTTCCCTCGCTGACTGAAATAACAGGTAGCCCACGCCGCCCACATCCCGCTCGTCGTCGACAACACCTTCGGTATGGCCGGCTGGCTCGCGCGCCCGCTCGACCTCGGCGCGGACATCCTCAGTCGCGTCCGGCGTCCGCGACCAAGTGGATCCGCGGGCATGGGACGACGATTGGAGGGGGGGGTGATTGTCGATGGGGGTGCGTTTCGTTACTTTGCTTCTTCCTCCTTAGTTTTTTCGATGTGACGAGCGCTGGGCCCGGACGCGCCGGGGGAGCGTGGATGCTTGCGAGATTGAGTGCGAGTACGGGCGGAGCAGGCTCGCGTGCGTCTGTGGGTGGCGTGTGGCCAGCGCGCTGAGCGTCTACAGCGGGGCCCGGACGCGCTCAGCGGGGACCGGCGGCGGGCGGCGAACGTCGGGTGAGCGTGGACCGGGAATGGAGAGACTTCCTGATACGAATGGGCAGACGCGTGGTATCTGGCGACACGTCGCTGAGTGCGGCGTGTCAGGGGGCATTCACCGCTTGTGTGCGGTGGCGCGCGAGCGCCGGTGCTGTGGACGAGCCTACGAGACGATTCGCCTGCCCACTGTCGCGGTGGAAACCAGGCAAGAATTGCGTTGGGTCACGAGCAGTGCGGCTGCGACGAAGGGTCGGACGGGCACCTGGATTGAGGCGTCGTTACCGAAAACATACGCTTCCTGGGCCTACTGGAGTCTTGCTCGCAGAAGACTTCCGCCGTGGTGTGTCCGCACAGCGGGTGCGGGTGGACGAGGTCATGGGATATCATCAAGCTCACGCGCGCCGCCGACCGACGATTCTCGGTCCCTTGCTGAGTACGGTCGTGGGGATGTCTCTGCCATTTTCTCGCTGTGGGCATCGCGCCGGGGTCCTTGTTTGCGGCCCGCGTGCACGACGTGCTTGACCTCATCCCTTGCGACTCTATTTTCCTGTCAGAACATTGGCTCTGGCGGTGCGAGTGCGCCGTACGGCTGCGAGCGGGGCATTACTACCCTCGGCGTCCTGGTACCCTGCATGCTACTCCTCTGGCTGCAGTCGACGTGCATACGCGTCCTCGTCTACGTCTGCTTGTGCGAGCGCACCGTACGACTGCGAGCAGGGCACATGAAGAACATGCGCGTCTTCGTCGACCGTCTCGATGGCGCTGCGGTCGACGTGTGTTTTCTTGTCGACCATATTTGCTTGCGGTGCAGCAAATTGGCCTCGCTCGGGGTGCTTGTGTGTGTCCCAAAGCATCGTCGACGAGTTTGCGATGCGGAGGCTCGAGGGCATCGTGCTGGAATGCGACACGTTAAGGACGTATGCGGTGGGCATGACACGGTGCGACGTTACGACCTTTGGCTCACTTGTCCGGGCATGTATGAGCTTGGGACTTACTCCTCCTCCCCGCCGTCAAAGGAGCGTTCCTAGTCCCTGCACGCGCGCGTTACGGTCCCCACTGTGGTCCTCCCCGTCTTCCTCTCATGTCAAGCTTCCCTCTCCGCTTACTCCGCTCGTTGTATGCTATTTATACTGATGATTGGATCCCCAGGCAAATTTGATTATATCGCGTCTGGC
This sequence comes from Mycena metata, assembly GCA_029378385.1. NCBI lineage: Eukaryota > Fungi > Basidiomycota > Agaricomycetes > Agaricales > Mycenaceae > Mycena > Mycena metata. The sequence goes on from JARKIB010000289.1 coordinate 85,684, forward strand.
AAGTTCCCCGCGTTCACGGAGCCGGCGGAGGGGTACCACGGGCTCGTGTTCAGCGAGGCCTTTGGGCCGGCGGCGTATGCGGTGCGAGTGCGCGTGGAGGTGCGTTTTGACTGGCGGTTATCGTTTGCCCTATCTCCTGGGACGCTGTCTCCTACACCCCCCAGATGTTCCCCGGCTCCACCTTCATCCCATGCTCGATCCTTCACCTCGCTTCCGCCCTGTGACCTTCCTTAACTGACACTCATACCAGATGCTCCGCGATCTTGGTCCAGCGCTAAACCCCTTCGCTGTGTTCCTGCTGCTTCAAGGCCTGGAGACGCTCAGTCTGCGCGCCGCGAAGCATTGTGCGAATGCGGCGGAGCTTGCTGCGTATGTGTCTCTTTCTTATTTCCATTACTTCATCGCGCGCGACGGTCTCCTTCAACTGAGTCGTCCCCTTTGAAGACGTCCTCTCTCCCCCTCTGCGCCGCCTTCCCCTCTCTCCCATTAACCACCGTTGACCCTCTCCCCAGGTTCCTCTCCACAAATCTGCACGTCGCCTGGGTCTCCTACCTAGGGCTCCCACGCACCCCTTCCACCAGCGCGCGTCGAGACGCTCCGTCCAGGCGTCTTCGGCGGTGTACTGAATTTCGGCGTCAAGGTCTGCCTTTCTTCCGCGTCATACGGACTGTCCGATCTTACTGGTGCCTTCACTGTATAGGGCGACTCGGCACGCGCGAGCAAAGTCGTGGACCTCCTCAAGCTTGCGAGCAACCTCGCTAACCTGGGTACGTCCTGCTCCCCACTCCCCCGTCCTCGCAGCTGACGGAGAGGATGGTTCCTTCAGGCGACGCGAAGACACTCGTGATCCACCCAGCTTCGACGACGCACCAGCAGCTCTGAGACGAGGCGCAGCTCGCGTCGGATCAAGCCGGATTTAATTCGGGTACGCATCGTCTACCTCCCTCCGCTTCGTTGGTACTCTTACAAAGATGTACATAGGTGTCGGTCGGAATCGACGCGGATTTCGAGAATGCGCTGCCGATCGCGTTCGACGAGGCGTCGTAGGATGGGGGGTTGATCTTGCGATGCGAGAAGTGGAGTCTCCGAAAGAGCAATAGGGTCACGTGACTGCGTATGCTTATTCGCGCTGTTACCCGCCCGTCCTGCTGTTAGATTCTCGTTCGAGTGTCAACACGATACATACCGTATCACGAGTATTTAATATTTAAACCCTCCCCGAAGCTTACTCGAAGCCCTGTCGGGGAGATTTGATTGAAAATCAATTCGCAACTTGTTTGCGCCTTTTTGTGAGCGATGAGCATTGAGGATATGCTGGTGGTGCATCGGCTTCAAACCAATATTTTTCTGGAGAAATATGCCCCGCGCTGGGAGTACTAATGGGAGATTTGATGGTCGCCGCGGCAGCACAGCCATCAGAACCCTTTTGTTCTCGACCACGACATGGCTTACCGTGTCTTGCCACCGGACAGCTTACCCTTGGAACTCTGGCAGCAAATTGTGTCTCATTTAGTCGATCCTCAGCGCCATGCCCATGATTGGATTGTTTCGCAACTTTTACCGTGGCTCGCCGTGGCACCCTGCTCGCTGGCGCAAAACATGCACGATGCCGCTTTTTCTGTTATTTTTCGACGCGTCTGGTGGAAGTTTTATGGGCTAGGCGAGGTTAACGATCGAGTCTTGATGTTTCGGATGCTTGAACGAGAGCAAGAGTGTCTCCTGGTTTTACGCAGTCTCAAGCTTTCGGCTCAAACTAGCTACCGAGGTTTCGAGACTGAAATTGTCCCCGTTCTGGTGGAAGGTCTGTCATATTCTTCATGACCGCCCAGATGCTTAACTACCGTTTACAGCATTTGCGCAGTTCCCGATGTTGCGAGAATTCGACTGGGATAAGAGTTTTGGTTCCACGCCCCTTGTCGTTCTGCAGACACTTCGGTCCGCTAACGAGCAGCTGGAAAAAACTCAAAGTCCGGTAGGCATCAAGTCCACGAGAGATTTATATATCTCAACCCTCTTCTTTAGAACTGGATCACCGGTCGATCTCTCCGGCTTCCCTAATCTCGCTAACCTCGAAGTCTATGATTACGATTCGGAGTTCCTTGAGACTGGCACACCTCAGATTCAGACTCCCTACAATCTCTCAACCTCCATCTGTATTCCGATGACACGGCCACCTTTGAGGCCTTGGTCGAAAATACCCTGTCACTGCGCGTACTTCGGCTTGTAGGGTCGTGCATCAGATGGGATTTGGGTCGTCACATATCCTCCTACTACACCTTCCTCCACACCATCTCTTTGATGGCAATTACACCACCACCGGACACGGGCCTCGATTTCACCCATCTCCCTACACTTGCAAACTTAACCTTGGACACCATTGCGGACATACAAAATTGTGGCTCTCTTCCGATCTGCATTCGAACTCCGCACACCCTGCGAAACCTCGAGCTCACCCAGGTTTGGCCTACTGTCCTTGGAACCAGTGTCCTGGGAGGAGTTGAGATTGCCTCTCTTGATTCATTGTCTCTCCGGGGAGTAACTTTGACTCGAGGAGACATGGATTCGATATTTGCCCCGCAATTCAGTGATGGCACTGGACCTCCGGCACCTGGTCCTTGCATGCTGAAGGCATTGGAATTACATTACCTCGACCCCTCCCTCTAAGTGGCAGCACTCCGGTCCTCGCGCCCCTTTCCGGCCCTGCTGCACCTTTGTGTTAGCTTTGGTGACACAGATCTACTTGACCCTCTTCCGTCGTTTCTGGCCCAGGTCAATACCTTGCAAAGGCTGGAGCTCGAGAGCATTTGCCATTATATGCAGGATGGCGAGGGTTCTTTCTTCCCATGGCCTCCCTCGTTCCTATTGGCCTTCAGAAATGCCCAGAATCTTCGTCACCTTTCCCTACGCATACGCAAACTTACTTTGGATCACCCCATTTTCCATGGACTCGGAGACGCGGTCCAGCACATTTCCTCCTTGACATTGAAAATTGAAAAACCCTGGGACCGTCAGGTGTGTTGATATGCCTCCTGCTTCATGTCATTGAACAGCCCTACCAGCCTCAGGCCATCGACGACCAGCTCAAGGCCTTCTCTAAATTCATGCGGCTGCAAATCCTTTCCATTTATCAATGTGGCGCTGCAGCCCGTCACCCAGTCCCGTTCAGCGAGGCCGTTGTCGAAAAACTCGCTGCCAGCGTTCCGACACTTCGTCATTGCCTTCTCCTCGAGAAAGCATGGGAAATCCAGCGACACGCGATTACGGGAGAATTTCAAAGGCTGGTTGCCGAAGAGGTTCCAGTGCGCAAGTACAGATAAATACACTACTAGCATATGTGTATACCCAGAGTTGTTATTTACACCACATTGACCGTAGAACGCGACTCCTCGACTTTCTCTTCGTGTTTCTCGTGCGGATCCCTCAAAACACCGAGCGATGTTCGAATCCGTCCCGCCGTCTCATCTGTCCTGCTTCTGGTCGATTGTGTACCATCGAACATAGATCTGGTGTTGGGTTTGCCCGGAGAGACAAAGCGCAAGGCGGACGCTTTCCCGTCTCCCGACATTGTGGTTGTTGTCCACGAGTGTCCGAGAACAACTCGGAGAACAATCATCTCCGGGGCGATGCACTGGGCAAATAGCATGAGCAGTTCGGATGATACCTGAATGTCAAAGAGCCCACCTCGACTTGCACCAATAGAGGAATAAATAGGTTTTGTGCGATGTTTTTATTACCGAAGAGTCCAAGGAGGACAATGGAAATTATGGTGAAGGGCAAGGCCGATTCAATGACAATGGCGGAGATGCCAGTGTAGTTCGTGGCGTGTTCAGGTCCGAGTACGTTGACGATTGTTTTACGGTGATATAAAATGCGACCGGCGATGAGTATGGTAAGCCAGATCGGAAGCAACATAAGAACAATCCAGACGGCGAGAGATAATTGAGGGAAGGGAACGTTCGGGAGGGCCAGTTGGATGACTGTCATAACCGACAGAACTACGTATTATGTGTTCAGTATTAACCTCAGACAATAGAACACCGGATACATACCGATACACGCAACGAAAAACATGGCGGGCGGCACCACGATGTACCATGCAAAATCCCACAGAACTCCAGCACGCCATAACTGTTGGAAAGTTAGTGTTGGCAGCGGCGGGTTATTTTGAAGGCCGAGACATACCAGCACTCCATCGGACATAAACGAGGCGAGAATGGACGCGACGTTACCGAGGGTCATGAATGGGAGCGACCCTTGTTCAATGAGGTAGTTGAATGGACCTCCAGGATACGCACGGTCGTTCACCCAAGCGTTCTCGTTGTACCGGATGCTGCAGGCAAGGTTGATTGTGCCCATGGCGAATAGGACCGTGTTGAAAACAAGCCAGAACACCCATATTCTCCACTTTACAGCAGTCCTCAAACGCAGGGTATAGTATGTCACCATAGCGAAGACGACCAGATGGATTCCTGAAATGAGCGGTCAGCGAGTCTGGGATGAAATGGGGAGGTAGATCTATACCGAATCCTATAGAGGCAAGATGGGTAGAGACATAGGTCGACTGTTCGTACCAAAGACTCTCGGAATCCTCTTGCGTCGTGAAGGGTGAGCCCATGTTGACGATCGTAGAGGGAGTAGGGGACGCCGGTTTGTGGCTCCACCGACATGGTATATATGTGTTTCTGCAGTCCAGTGACTTGTACCCCGGGACCGGATCTATAAAAAAAAGGGTTCTTATTCGAAGTGCGATGGATACTATGTAGGCGAAATGTTAGTCCAGAAGGTGGTCACCCCATGGAATGGCCTTGGGCTCCCATGATATCGCATTCTGTATCCCAGCATCCGATACCAGTCAGCTGATAGTTGCTTAAGACGGGTTAATGAATCCGACAAGACGTCTCTGTTATACCAGAGTTCGAACTGCGCAACTTGGTATGAAAGCTTTGCTGGAATGGAGTACTTGGCGCGTTAAAGGATTTCGCCGTCAGAAGACAATCAAGAACTTTAAGCCATTCAAGTTGAGGACGAATCGTCGAGGCTATAAAAAATCAGTTGATGTTGGGGATGTCGAGTCGCTGGAATGGAAGCTGCGGAGAACTAGCATGAGGAGCGATTGGATGATTTGCGTCTGGAAGGGGTAAATGCGAAATTGAACCAGAGCTGGCACCTCTATCGGGTGAAGTCCACAGCAACGCGGAACCCCGCGGAGTCTTCTAGCCTAATATGGTTCAACGAATACTCACGGATGATATATGTATAGGCAAAAACTCACCAAATCGCCGCTCAACGTTTCCCATCCCACTCCCTCGACCGATATCAGCGCACCGCTCCCGATAATCTCTCACCTGTTTCTTTTACACAATGACCAGCAATACGGAAGGACGAGGCCTCCTCCGCGGGGGTCTGTGGATTAAACAAACGCCCTCCGTATACTCTCGCGAGCAAGTCGGCCACTGGCTCGCGAAGATCAAATACCCGGGCGACCTCGCATCGTTTCAACCATCAGTGGATAATCTGTGTCTTCTGGCGCGCTTGAGTCTCACGACGTTTCCGTTCGAGAATACACCTATGCACTAGTAAGCCGTGGAATGTTCACGATGTCGCAAGAGTTGACCGTTACGACTCACCAAGTTCTGCCGCCCATTCGATGGACATCACCTACGAGGGCCTGTATCAGCGTATGGTTGCATCCCCCGAGGGCAATGGATCTTACTGCTTTGGCCTCAACGGCCTCTTCTTCCAAATGCTGAAAGGGCTGGGTTTCAGGTGTGTGCTGGCGCCATCTGCTCTCGAATTCCTTTTCATTCTGCATAGGATATATACCGGTTCGGGGCGCGTCAACGAGCAAGCGCCCGGGGTAGCTCCCATCTTCCACGCGTTTGTGCATTAGTCTCTCGAGACAGATGCTCTCTAAACCTGCACGTTATAGATTTGTGCATATGGTTCTGTTCGTTCAGCCGATCGAAGGGAGCAACACGACGTACTTTGTTGATGTTGCCACTGGTCCTGTGCGGCCAATTCTGCTCGAGGAAGGCGAGATGGTTATGGGCGCCTCGCCCTCTGAGCACCACATACTGACCCGCACGGCGCGTGCGGATTCCAGTCTAGGTGAGGCTACAGAGAAACCACGCGATAAATTGGCCACTGACCTGATGGCCCCAGAGTCGTCCCCGAACTCGCAGGAACCCCAGAAGTTCGAATGGCGGTTTGAATCGCTGCACGACAACAAGGTAGATCCGTCGCAGCCTAGGACATCCCGCGTCCTGTACTCGTTCATCGAAGACGAGTTTTTCGATGCCGACTTCAAATCGTTCGTAGGATTAGCTTGACTCTCGACGTTCTATCTTGCTCACTTAGCTCGTTTGTTTGGTAGATTTAACTACAGTGTCCTCGGTCTTACGGCCGGCCTGTTCTGGGAAAACGTCATTTGCACCAAGTTTTCTTGGATGAGCGATGGCGAGGTCCGCGAAGTAGACGGAGGAGCTGATCCAGGGAAGCTCACACCGCTGAACCGGTACTTTTGCCGACTGGTCATGGCCGGGAACGAAGTCCGCCGCCATGTTGGGACTCGTGTCGAAGTCATGCGAGTGATGAAGACCGAGGAAGAGCGGGCGGAGGCGTTGAAGGAATTCTTCGGTATTAGCATCCCGTACGAGAATCTACAACACATACGTGGGAGGGGTGCGGAGTTGAAAGGCTGAGGAGAGGGCTAGTTCGTACTCTCGTTGGGGATCCGCTGAGCTGAGAGGACAGAGAGTAACATTTGCACGAAACAAAATCGTTAGAGACAAAAATTCAGATTGAAGGTCGTTTCACCAGATGGCGGACTGCAAGTAAGATTTTGCTTGAGTGTCATCGCTTGCTAGAACACTCGGGATGCTCGACTCTGCATGATCGTGGAGGTTCGGGACAAGAGGCGTTTGATACGCGAGACCCGTCGCGTAATGCCGTAACTGATTCAAACTCTCGGCCGAGGACGCGTTGAGTGATTTTTTTTGGGATTGCGATTGCAGGGGGGGGGGGATATTAGGTATACTGGTGGGAGGCGGCCGCGGAGCTGTAGGGCGAAGCGAAACAATATTAATAAGGTAACTTCATCGACGCATTACTTATTCAATTTTTTTTTGAAAAAATGTTCACAAGATGGTGGTTACAGCGTCCACTGAAGGAGAACCATGTGGATTCGTATCGGTTCGATAGCGGTAGGCAGATTTCATGTCGTCCACACACAGGATCACCCGTTCGACTCGGGGTCGAGCCATACACGACTTGCAATATTTCTTTCACCCTCGCGGTGTCCTACATCGATGTTGTTGAGCCACCGCATATCTCCGGCTTCCTCGTGTTCAGGTAAGGAAGTATCCAGTTCGTTTGGATGGGCTTAGGAGCCTATTGATCGTAAGTAATGAAGCCTATGATTGGGTTGGGATCGGCTCGATAGCGCTGTACATCTTAGTTAAAAAGTCCCTACTTTACAGCCAGGACCACCCGGGTCAAGCCATGATCATGAGAAACCCTTCGCCCTATTTTTCCTTGAATGTTCTTGACACGGCGTATTGTGGGCGTCGTCTCGTACTGTGGGGAGAGAAAACCGTTTACGGTACGCGCTCGATGTAAAATTTATTGCACCGGCTTCCAGGGAGCCTATTAATCCACATAGATCGAGCCTACAATTGTGTTGGTATGGGCTCGATAGCGGTGGGACCGCACCTGTAGTTTGTTACGCTCATGCAGCGTGGATCTACAGGCAGGTCACCCGTTCAACTCGGGGTCGAGCCATCCAGCGATGGTTCGAAATGCATTTTTCCTTCTGGTGGGTCGCACGCATTCCTGACCCGACTCGTTAGTTGGGAAGATTTCTTCGGACGGCCTTGGTTGAAATTTTGTTGCGGTGACTTGAAGTATATGTACAAGTCATTGCACCGGCTTCCAGCGAGCTCATTAATTCACATAAATTATCGGCTCGATAGCGGTGGGAACGTACCTGCGTGGAACGTAACTGCGTCTTGTTACGCTAATGCAGCGTGGATTTACAAACAGGACTACCCGTTCGACTCGGGGTCGAGCCATCTGCCGGTACGAAGTACATTTTTCTTTCTGGTGGGTCGCACGCATTCCTGATCCGACTCGTTAGTTGGGAAGATTTCTTCGGACGGCTTCGGTTGAATTTTTGTTGCGGTGACTTGAAGTATATGTACAAGTCATTGCATAGGCTTCCAGCGAGCCCATTAATTCACATAAATTGAGCCTACAATTGTGCTGGTATCGGCTCGATAGCGGTGGGAACGTCTCTGCGTCTTGTTACGTCACAGTGTAGCGCGGATTTACAGGCAGGTCACCCGTTCGACTCGGGGTCGAGCCATCCGCCGGTACGAAGTACATTTTTCTTCCTTGCCTGCTCCTGGTGGGCCTCACGCATTTGCGAACCAAATCGTTAGTCAGGAAGATTTCTAACGGCCTGGGTTGAAATTTTGTTGCGGTGACTTGAGGGAATTATTACCCCGGCTTCGAGTGAGTACTTAGATCCACATATATGGGTTTAGGACGGGAACGGTATCGGCTCGATGGCGGTGGGTACCGCACCTGTGCATCTTGATTAGGTCGGCCAAGTTCCAGACAGGATCACCCGTTCGACTCGGGGTCGAGCCATTGAGTACCGCGCACGTAATATTATTTTTTTTCCTTCTCCCCCTCCTTGTTAGTCTCTCGTATTCCCGAGCCAAATCGTTGTCAGCCAGGAAGATTTTCTTCATAGTTAAAATCGTTTGTGGTAATTGGAGGTATGATCAATGTGGAGTGTAGTTCATTGCACCGGCTTCGAGTGGGTGCTTTGATGCACATGGGTGAGGGCACAGAGCTGGAATGGTGTCGGCTCGATAGCGGTGGGACCGCACCTGTGTTACTTATAACATTTCGAGCTACGCTATGAATTGGAATTGGTTGCGCTAATTATTCCTTCTTAGTCCTCAGTCCTCAGGCGGGGAGTTTTTGCATTCAAAGAAAAGCAATTTGAGGTAATCTCCGAAGTCGCTGATTCCCTGGAAAAAATTAACACGGCGTGCCAGGAAAATAATATAGCTCCAGAAGAACAAAAGTAAGTGGAAGGTATTGTCAAACTCCACGATGCGCGTTCCGAAACTCGAATACGTTGACCATTTTGCACCACGTGATCGTGACCCCGTTCCGAAACTCCGCCGGATCAATTCGCGACGGTTCCAATACCCGGCTTGCACTTGCACCACCATCTGCACCAACGACTTGAAACCACCGTGAACATTTGGGCAAGGTTCTTCGCCAGTCTCATAGGTCCCAATTCCTGTAGCACCCCTTTTCTGTGTCAAAGTTCATATCTTTACCAGTGCTGCGAGTGCGCAGTCAGCAGTGCCCCACCCACATATACGCAAGCCAAGTTTCGCTTTTGATCCCGCCCCATTACAATGCTCATTACCCCGGACTCCGTCTCGACTCCCAACGACGTCAAGCCGTCACTCGAGCCTGTGGTCAATCGCGCTCAGGCTGTTCCGGTGCGCTCCCCTTATTCCAAGTTTCCCCCAGGCCATTTACCTTTGTCCAGGAAGATTCACCACCAGACTACTTGGACTTGGCATTCCAATCGACTGCCAGTTCTCTCCCGCCGGTCCCACTCATCCCTGACATCGTAAAACCCACCAACTTCCTATCTGTCGGTCGCACGAACGCCAGTATCAAGGGCACGTATGCCATCGACCCGCGACTCAAGATCCCGGCGGTTCTACTTTCCCCGTTGGCGGAAGGCGAGACCGAGCTGACGCGGCCGAACGCGCGGCTCCAGACGAGTAACGCCCCCATCGACGCAATATTCTTCATCGTCGAGGACAGCGATCGCAAACAGCGGATTGACATCGTGCTGAAGACCGCAAACGGGTCTATCAAAGCGTCTGTGGTGCGTTCAAGCCCATCCATTCGAATTAATTGCTGCGATTGACTCAGGTGCACTACTTATTGCAGCACGCTCCCCGGACGCGATCCGCGATAAACCTGCGCGTCGAGACGAGCAACGCACCCGTCGTTCTCCGCCTCCCGCGCTCTTTCTGCGGCCCCCTCACGCTCCGCACGCGCTACGCCTCCGTCTCGTTCTCCGACGCCCTCTCCGCGAACCTCACCACGTTCAACGAGGTCGACAACACGCACCGCTGCTTTGTCGGGGATTTCGCTGCGTGGGGGGAGCAGCCTGATGCGTGGACGGGGGACGAGCTCAATGTGGAGACGACGTATGGGAGTATTAAGCTCAAGTATGATGTTGAGTTGGATGCGGGGAACGGGAAGGGCAAGGGGAAGGGCGGGTTTTTCAGTTGGTTGTTTGGCGGCGGTAATTACGACGCGGGGCCATCTGCGGGAGAGGGCGGGTCGGTTGCTCGTTAATTGAAGGTGTACTGTTCGAGATTTTATGCATGATACGTTCTAAATTCTACTTTAACAGTCTTGGTCCGAATTAAGGTGTGGACTACGCAATGTAAGGTCGTCAAGCCCTCAAGCCAACCCGAGACCTCGTTTGCCTCGAGCTGTTGCTCTGTGCTCATACGCACTAGGCTAAATGCGATTATACCTGCTCCCATTGGCAGCAAGGCCTCTCAACGTCGTGGGCGAACGATTCGAGTCTGACTTGCCCAGTGGATCCAGCGGGGGAACGAGACGTTCGCCGTTAATGTCCGTCCAACGTTCCTGTGTTATTGGCGGCCCTGATACGATGTGTTCTACTCTCCTCAGTTTGAAAACCCTTCAAAGTAATAAACCTCAGACGTCTTTAGGTGCTCGCTGTGCTACTTCAAATCAATCGTATCTTGCTGCCAGTCAGAAAGTGGTACGGTGCGCGAGTTTCCGATCTCCAATTTTCCATGCGCAAGTTGATTCCGTACGTAAGTTGTGTTCTAATTCCACTCGCCATCCCTCACCTCTGAATCATGCCCTCGAATCCGGCAAATACCGAACTCACATCCCTAGAAACGTCCCAGCGTAGAAGAGTTTTTTAAGCCCATGTACGAACACGCAATGCAAAATGAAGCCAATATCGGCTCGATAGTGGTGGGACCACCGTGTATACCCTTGGAGAATGGTGATGACAAATTTATGCAGTTACCCGTTCGACTCGGGATCGAGCCCTGCTTGGTTGCGCTGACATTTTGCGCAGGATCGCGGGCGGAGCGGCGTCGCGTTTATGAAGTGCCTTCAAATTCACCAGGGTGGCGCTCTCAGCGCTCACGGGTCTTCCGCTCTCAAGACTCCGAGTCAAGAGCTATCCTCGATGAGTCTGGAAATGCATATCCAAACCATGCACTTATGAAAGTCCAGAATGAAGCTAGTATCGGCTCGATGATGGTTGCGACGCAGGTAGGGTTCCACAGGCAACCCGGTTCGATTTGGGATCGAGCCCTATCCGGTCTTCCACCTTTTTTGTCAACAAAGTATTCGCTCTTTGGATTTTGAAACATGCGATGGTGAGTTCTGAAATTGCCGTTTCTACGAAGCTCAGCTTAATCCTTAGTGAGCCTCGAACTTGATATTCAAACCGCGTACTTGTGCTAAGTCAATGCGGCTCGATAGCGGTGGGACCGCACTGGTAATTTTCGTGGTGCAGGTGCTCGCAACCAGAGTCCCACAGGCACGCTCGTTCGCTTCGGGATCGACTCATTACGCTGCTCGATTCTTTCTTTTTTCTTTTCTGTCACTCAAGTGTTCGCTCTTCAGATTTTGTGCCGGATTTGTGCAAATGAAATGTGGAATTGACTGCGGTCGTGAGTTCTGAAGTTACCGTTTTCGTCCGGAACAAGAACCTTGGGGGAAAGAAATAGGACCAGAAACTGACTGCATGGGGTTACTACTCACCTTGGGAATTGTAATGAGGGACCGAGATGATGAGACATTGATTCTCTTTGTACCACCGAGATCATCTATAGCTGCATCAAGATAGCCAGGATGATGCCCAACAATTGAGCCTTCTGCAACCGGTTTACAGCCCTGAACGAGTGTGACAAGTTGACCATGTGTTTTAGCCTGGATTGGCTGCAGCGGCAGTCCAATAAAGTTGTGTTGATGCAGGCAAGTGAATATTCGCCACTGGCAATCAATCTTGTTAAAGTGAGATTTTTGGGTTGAAGAGCTAGATCGATGTAGAAGATAGGGTTGGTCTCCTGGTAGACCTGAGTGGTGTCTAGGTTGTGCTGGCCGGATGTCGAGGCTTGCAGTAAAAATGAATGTTGGGGCTGGAAAATAATCAAGGTAGGCGTAGATCCTGAACTAAGGAAGATAAAATGAGAAACTTGGCTTAAACGAACTCAAAGGAAGGTGGATTCGCGCGAGGTACTCAGCAAAAGACCGTAGATTCGTGGTGGTAGGAGGTAAAGAGGGAAGGTGAGGTAATGATCCGATGAAAATACAGCGGTACGTAAATTGTCCGTTGGTTGAAAAGCCGCAGCTCAGAGGAAAATCTTCGCCAAGCGAACCATCCAGGAGCTACGCAAAGACGTGATAGGGAGAGCACGTTGTAAGGATGCCATCCTCACACATTACCAGTAACCTGGTTCTTCACATGTCACTTACTCAGCCACATCCTCTTTTGTATATATAGCCACCATTTACCTTACCTTCTGTACCGCACGAAAACCCCCCGACTTTGGCCCCCTTTGTATTCCTCCTGTTGCTCGTAGCCTGGAGTCTCGCCGCTAGGAATATATCGTGGTCCTGTCAACGTGTGTGTCTCTGTCCCGGTTCGCCCGTTAGTGTCTGTCGAGAGAACGACAGCCTTTCACACGTCCCCTGCAAGACGCTGACATGTGGGTGCCCAAGCCACAGTCGGCTCGATCCCCGGCGTAGTCCGAGAAGGCCGATGGCTTGGATCCAACTCATCGCGTTGGCGGTACGTATGAGGAAATTGAGAGAGTCTGTGGTATATGAGGTGAGTGAGCAAGGAATGTAAGGTAGTGGGTGAAAGGTGTGTAATATAATATTTGAGGAATGAACAAATATCTGTACTTGCATTGTCCAGTTGAATAGCTTGGATGTAAAATACGTAGTGTCCTGGTTGCAGAGAGGTGAGGAGAAATCTGAGGTAGGAGAGTAGGGAAAGTGAGTGTAAATGTGAAACAAGCGAATTGTATAGGATATGTGAATAAAATAAACTTGAGGGGTATTGTGTTGAGAAACTTGGTTCGAGTGGGAAATTGGCTCCTAACCCGAAGGCGATGAGCGGGGCGAGTCGCACTTCCACATCGAACAAGACAAGGAGAAAAAGATCGCTGAAGAACTATGCCTGCCAGTGCATGAAGTGAAATCAGAGGGTCATTAGTTGTACCCTTCAATTTGCTGTATTTCCCCAGATCAAGCAATGGAGCATTCTTGGCCTTCAAAACTGTTGCAAGTTCAGTAAGGGAGAAAGTGTCGCACATCAGTTGAAGAGTTTGCTGGATTGAATGGCCGATCTTGATGATCAAAGGGTTGGTAAGGATAGCCCGGAGCGAAGGCAGGACATCCTTCTGGCAGTCAGTGCGGTGACCTAGACAAAAATCAGAACTCTCCAAATCAAACAGATGATAACTGCACATTGAAGACATAAATTTTATCCACTGTTCGGAGCTGAATAATCTGGAGACAAGCTGCTTCTCCAGGTTGTTTTAGCTGCAGCTATTGGTTGTTGATCTGTTTTGATTGCAAGAGCTGTGGAAGTGCGACTCGCCCCGCTCATCGCCCTTGGGTTAGGAGCCAATTTCCCACTTGAACCAAGTTTCTCAACACAATACCCCTCAAGTTTATTTTATTCACACATCCTATACATTTCACTCATTTTGCATTTACACTCACTTTCTTCACTCTCATACCCCCAGATTCTCCCTATCTCTCTGCGCACATGACATTACATATTTTACACTCAAGTTATTCAACCAAACAGTTCAAGTACGAATATTTGTTTATCTGCCAAATATTACATTACAGACATTTCACACTCTACGTCACATTCCCTACTCACTCACCTCATATACCACAGACTCTTAGTATTCCTTCCTACGTACCGCCAACGCGACGAGTGGAACCCGAACCATCGGCCTTCTCGGACTACGCCGGGGATTGAGCCGACTGTGGCTTGGGCACCCACACATGTCAGTGTCTTGCGGGGGACGTGCTCTCCCTATTCCGTCTTTGCGTAGTTCCCGGATCGTTCGTTTGGCGAAAGTTCAACTTTAGCAGCGGCTTTTCACGGACTAACTTACATATGGGGATTTTTATTTGTTTGCACCGGACGTTTTACGTTACTTACCTCTCTTTATCCCCACATTGAACCTACTTTTGCTGAATATCTCTCGCGCATCCACGTTCCTTTGAGTCTGTTTAAGCTAAGTTTCACATTCTATCTTTCTTAGTTCCTGATCTACGCCTACGTTGATTATTTCTCAGCCCCAACATTCATTTTTACCTCAAGCCTCGACATCCGGCCAGCATGACCTAGACACCACTCAGGTCTACCAGGAGACCTACCCTTACTTCTACAGAGCAATGAGGGAAAGCTGCGAAGGAACCACCCGAGCATGATCCATGACACCAGTGAGGATATGGTTGGCACACTCTTCAATGCTCATTGAGTCTGAAGTAGAATAAGTCGGGACACCCGAAGTCCGTGAGAAAGGAGGGCAATCTGTCCAATTGGTCACTGGCTCTACATCCTTGAGAAGTGACTGGTTAATCGACTCGTGGAAAGATCATTCCACTGGGCAAGAATGAAAAATTATCTTTGCCTGGAGCGGGATGACTCACCCTGAGGAGAATCTGTATACACAATTTGAGTAGGAGGATTGTTGCAGTTCTTCTGCCCCTCTTTCACAAAAACCAAGGATTTTGTTGGTGTGATTGAATGCAAATTGAATGTGCACAAATTTCTTCAAACTCATTCCCCGCAGAATATGCTGCAGTGAAAATATTTTCACCTTTGACACCTGCCACACCCTTGAGATACTATAAAGCAGGTTAAGGAGAGAAGTTACTCACATCAAATGTATGGTCTGTTTTTACAAAAGTCATTGATTTTGAGGCAGTGTCTCGGTCAATAAAGACACGATGAGCCTTGACTTCATCAGTGAACATTCCTTTGAGGTATTACATAGATGGTGGCATGAAACCGGTGCTGAAGTTCGGAAACGAGCTTGGCATAAGGGGCAGGACCAAAGTGTTTAGCAAACATGTTGGACATTTCCCGGCTCATGTTGTTTGAAATAGCTCCCCGGGCTGGATTAAGCCTGACAAATGGCCATTAACTTATACAGCTGAAGTAAGAGAATTACAAACCCGGAAATGTTGTGAGTACAAACTCTGGCATTTGTTCGAGAATATAAGAGTCGGTCCCTTGAAAGCTTTTCCCACACCCTGGCCCTGGCAGTCTAGCCTGGGGCGGATGAGGGGGTGCACTGATGCGAAAAGTGAAAAAGGGAGCACAGGTAGAGCTCAATGAGAGAATCATATTCTGTCATGTTACTATGTGGGTGCTCCCAATGGTTAGTGAGCTACCCGCATTTTGATGCATGGAGGGGGGGGGGAGGATATCACGTTTGGTGAATTTTCGATTCCTGTCCACACTCTTTAAAAATGTGTTTAATGACACCCATTCATAGGTGAAGCCGCGAAGGTGCATACACATATTTCATCGCGCCGGTGGATAGCAAAGCTCTCACTGCGTTCCGTGCGAGTTGGCCCTAGTCAGAGCTGGATTAGTAGGTACCATTATGCCTACCTAGGTCTGAGTTGTACCTGTTCAAATATGTGATGCCATCCCAGGCGTTGAGTAACACTACTTGGGTTGAAATTTGCGTTCTTGATTTTGATATATTTGGCTGGACGGTTGATTTGATCGATTGTACGTGATTTGGTGAGAAATCAACGACCTGCAGCCCTCATCTCTCACTTGCCGCAGGGCCCACTGCGTGGAGCTCTCCTGAATTTTTAACAGGTTTAATTTGTTACTGCTTATTCGGAGTGCCATCGGCATCTTGATTCAGTGATGGCCGCGACGCGTGAGTTTCACTCTCCGTGTTTATCGGACAACAACAGGTCATTAGCCGATGTTGAATGCCGATCCCACCGTTCTCGCCGTTACTCTTACAGCACTCTTGTAAAACATGGGGACCTAGTCAGGGCTGGGGTCAGGTCTGACGAGCTCCGTCGAGGCGAGGATTTGCAGTGCGACTAGCTCACCGAGTTGTAGTAAGTCGTAGCTAGGCAAAACTTTGATTAGGTGATCTAATTAGACTTTGATTTGGTCGCTAATCAAAGATCGTCGCGGCTAATCCCGCTTCGACTAGAGACCCAGGGAACACAGTGTCTCACCATGTGACCTCTACTAGAAGAGCGGCGGCGGTGTGGCTGTGGATGCGCTCAGGCCCAATGGGGAACCGGCATTCAAAAAAACTATATAGGGCTGTTTTTCTTTTTTCTGGCTCGACCACTGGACTAGCTAACTAACACAACGTTCCCATGCACCATATATGGTAATTTATTATGTGTTCAAGTCGCCGGTCAGCTCGAAAATCAATGCAGACCATCAATATTCGTTTGGTATGGCCCTCCGAGCGGGACCTGGATATGTTCATGAAGGCGGATCACCGAATGCCATAAATGTCGCAAGTCAGACATTACTTATCACACAAGTTCTACCACTATGCGCATATGCAACATAAACATGATTCTGCCTCATCCATAATATATCCTGGACAGTAGATCACCGGACCGGCAAGCAGGTCAATATCCACTGTCAAAAAAGCAAGGTTGCAATATTACACCCGAGAAAAAGGAGTTACTGAAACAACAAAGAGATTTGTCCTCGAATGGGGCCGCTGGAATCTGTTCGCAAATATGAACAGTACAGAAAGACTAACCAAGACCTGAAGTGAACCGAAGAATTTAATTTCGGGAGCTTAGGAGGGTCAGTACCTTGATCAGTACTTACTTGAGGAATTTTTTGTACCCATTTTGAAAGAAGTGACTACCAGTTGAAGCCTACCCGCCTAGTGAAGCGAAGCGCAGGAAGTGCTGCATTACTTTAGTGTACTTCGAAAGGTACATAACTCCGAATTTTGGCCGAACGCGCGAGGTCGTGAGTTCGATCCCGCCACAAGACACTGAATTAAATCTCTTCCAGTTCATTCCTCTGACTTCGGTGCGGTATTGCACAGTATATGAGCGAATAGGCAACGGATGGCACGTGATATGACTTTTATTTGGTTTCGGCCCAGAACTACATATAGAAATCCCAGAATTGTGATGTAGGGCTCGCATCTGGCTTGCATCTGGGAGACAAGTGCGTGGATCCCGTCCAACCACAGAAGAACAAAGGAGGTAATGAGCTGAGGTGCATCAACGAAATTAGGACGTGGCTGTACGGTTTCCATTTCGTAGGAATCACGAGATTACTATAGAAGGAGATTAAAGGTGTGGTAGACCCAGATACTTACGTATCCAGGCATTGAGCCCTTTTCAATATAGGACACCAACTGGAGCATCCAAACCTTCAAAACAAGCTCCCAAGACAATTTTCGATCTTTCAAGAATTCTTCAGTAATGGCCCTGCCGGGCGGAGCCTGGATACGTACCTCTATGAAAGGCTGTCGTTCTCTCGACAGACACTAACGGGCGAACCGGGACAGAGACACACACGTTGACAGGACCACGATATATTCCTAGAGGCGAGATCACCAGGCTACGAGCAACAGGAGGAATACAAAGGGGGCCAAGGTCGGGGTTTTCGTGCGGTACAGAAGGTAAGGTAAATGGTGGCTATATATACAAAAGAGGATGTGGCTGAGTAAGTGACATGTGAAGAACCAGGTTACTGGTAAGATGCACGTGTGAGGATGGCATCCTTACACTCTACAGTTCAAAATGAAAGAACAAATGCTTAGCAGATTAAGACTTGCATCAGGCACTCCTGAAATGGGTAAAAATCGATTTTTGTTTTTCAGCTCCAAATCACTCCCAGATTTTTCGCGGAAAAACAAAAAACACTGGTTTCAGGATGCTCTATTCAAACGACTTCGAGAACGACTAATTTAGAGGTGCGCTTCAAAAGAGTTCGCACCATAGAAACAATCCTTCCTTCTCCTTTGTCTATCTATTGTTTCTTGCAAGCCCAATGAATAAACAATGGACCCTCGCCTGACCCGGGACCAAGGTTTGGATGGGTGAAAATCAGCTGAATCGGCCAGTCTGAATGTAGTGAAAGTCGGTGATAGACTCCGACGTGGCGACTGCTGCCACGCCTAAGTATACAGGTAGGCGATCAATTAAACACCATCTAGTTAGTCAGAAATGCGGCCGAGTCCTCGCTATGCTCAGTTCACAAGTAGTTGCCTTCACATATTGATTGCTTCGATGAACCCATGGTTTCCCGACGAAACTATAGGCAGTGGTGTATGCAAGGTGTACAACCCAGATGTAGGTAGTGTAGTCGACACAAGTCCCCAAAATGCAGTAGATGGAATTCGGCTCCCGTGCGTAAGATCATGGACCTAGATGCTGACAAGAGCCAGGTCTGCCTGCCGTTTACGAAAAGGACGGTTGCCTGAGCAGAATAAGTCGGGTTGCAGTCGAGAACAACAACGCACAAAACCCAAATGGGGTGCAGTCACCACAGTAACCGGAACGTGTGAACTCACGAGCACCGGTTACATAAAGAGCCACGCAGCAGAGCCTACAGGCCTCAACACCCCGATTTTTGTTTCAGTTGCTTTCTGCACACTAACACGAGCAATGAAGCTTGAAGATAGAAGACACTGGACAAACCAGAGCGACAGATCTGAAGGTCCTCTACGACCGTCCTAACACATGATCAGCGCCAGCGGCGGCGTGCTTCACACTACTGGCACTGTTGTACACACATACAGGACTACAACGCAGCCGAAGCGCAGCGACTGAAACCAGACACAGTGCCATCAAAACAACCGCAAACTGTGGCTGTACAGTCAAAACGACGAACGGTTGACGTGTGACCCAAAAATTGCCAAAAGAGGGAAAATTTCCTTTTTGAGCACGCAGTTGCACAGTACTAAAACCCAGATACTTACGTATCCAGGCATTATCATCTCTCTTACCATATATGGACTTGAACTCAGGCAACAAGTGCAGATGGGTAAATGTGCTGGGTTAAAGGGATACAAAAACTCGGCGGCTCAAATCAACCTCTTGAGGACTCATCAAACAGCGGTTCTCGGTCAAAAAGTGGTACAGTTGAAGCCCTCATAACCCATACCTTTTGGTGGAAGGCCCGAGGTATGGGTTTCGGGGGCGTATGGGTCTCTAGAAAACTGATTAAAATAATTATTTTCTTCAAAATTTTCCATAGTGCAGGGATGTCCATCAATGTTGTTCGGTTTTTAGCAAGGAAATTAGGAGTGGAATATTAAGTCCCGATGCTCATTGCCTCGGCCATTTTAGGACACCCGAGGCACTATGGATTCTGGGTATGCTCCCCAAAACGCTGGAAACATCAAAAACTTGTCAAAAACGTTGCCTGGCGGCACTGTCCGATGGCTGTGCAAGTGAAATCATTGCTGAAAAAGGTAATTTGTGATCTCCGATCATTACGGAAATTCCCATATTTAGTAATTGTATGGGTTTCAAAGTCCCAAGAT
The DNA here is from genome assembly GCA_029378385.1 of Mycena metata. NCBI lineage: Eukaryota > Fungi > Basidiomycota > Agaricomycetes > Agaricales > Mycenaceae > Mycena > Mycena metata. The sequence continues at coordinate 105,327 of JARKIB010000289.1, forward strand.
CGCCATGGGTTATGGGTCTTAAGAAAGGTATGGGTTCCGCCTGCCCACCGGCGCGGTTTCGCCAAAAATCCATGGGTATTGAGGGATTATGGGTTTAGAGGGGCATGGGTTATGAGGGCTTCGACTGTAGTTGATTTTATTTTATTTTCGGCCTGGCGGCCGGACTAACTGACCGGCACTTAGTCGCCACTTTGAATGCCGGTGCCCCCTTGCTCAGGCCATGCTTTCAGAGTCTTAATATCTGTCTTTGCACACCGGTTCCCGACTGCAGAAAAGGAGGGAGCTTCCTCCATTCATTTGTTTGGCATTATTCAACGTTGAACGTGATTACGAGGTCTAGTTGAAGAAAATGTAGTGAACTCGGCAATCCGGTAAATCTGATGTTCTCACAGCGCAACCTTTGATGTTCCCACGGTGTGACCATCACAGCAAACATCAAACCAAATACTTTAAGTACTAGTGGACTGTGGGAGAAACAAATTGGAAAACTAGGACAGCTTATCACGAGGAGTCATAAGCTCCCCCTAAGCAAGACAACTTCCCTGCTGTCATTGAATGGTGAATCTGAGGGTGAGTTCCTTGGTTCTAGAGGTTGGAACAAGTAAACGGGTTCTTGTATACACATTTTTGTAGAGGGTGGGTGTAGAGTCCACACGAAGATTTGGAATGAAGGTGATTTGGGCAAGGGAAATATGGGGTTGCTGCACGCAGTGGGAACTCAAAATTCTGTTGAGTGGACACTGAACCCGACTATGATGCCGCTTGAGAGTTGTACCAGCAATACACCAACCCTGCCTGAAATTGAAATGCAGGGAAGGGCTCACTCAAAGGCCTAGACAAACTCTTTGGTTCCAAACGGCTGAGGGGAAAAGATTTCAACGGAAAAGGGATGAAGTTTATCCAGGTCCAGTCACTCTCAAGAATGTTGATGGGCTGATGGGGTTGCCTACAAATTCATCCTCGCTGTCTGATGACAGAGGAACACCCCTTTCATGGACGGCCACTACCTCGGCTATTCCCCAACTTTATCCCTCTGTACATATCCACGGAGGGTAGCCTGCTTCTAAGGTGGTGGAATTAACCCAAGTACCCACATGCAGCGTGCAGTGAAAGTACTTACTGCCTGATGCAGGGGTGAGGGGGAGGTAGCTTCTTCAGTTTCCAGCATGAGGGATGTGGTGGCACTTACAGCCTGATTGATGACCATGGAGGGAAGGATCAGTCAGTGTTCAGCGTGGGCTAGCGATGGGGCAGCACTTACAACCTAATCAACAACGATGGAGGGAGGGATCGGTCAGCATTCAGCGTGGGCGAGCGATGGGGCGGCACTTACACGCTGATCAACGACAATGGAGAGAGGGATCGGTCAGCATTCAGTGTGGACGAGCGATGGGGCGGCACTTACAGCCTGATCAACGACAATGGAGGGAGGGATCGGTCAGCATTCAGCGTGGGCGAGCGATGGGGTGGCACTTACAGCCTGATCAACGGCAATGGAGGGAGGGATCAGTCAGCATTCAGCGTGGGCGAGCGATGGGGTGGCACTTACACGCTGATCAACGACGATGGGAAGAGGGAGGGATCGGTCAGCGTTGAGTGTGGGAGAGCGATGGGGTGGCATTTACAGCCTGATCAACGACGATGGGAAGAGGGAGGGATCGGTCAGCGTTCAGCATGGGCGAGCGATAGGGCATCACTTACACGCTGATCAACAATGATGGAGGGCGGGATCGGTCAGCGTTCAGCGTGAGCGAGCGATGGGGTGGCATTTACAGCCTGATCAACGACGATGGGAAGAGGGAGGGATCTGTCAGCGTTCAGTGTGGGCAAGCAATGGGGCAGCACTTACATCCTGATCAACGACGATGGGAAGAGGGAGGGATTGGTCAGCGTTCAGCGTGGGCGAGCAATGGGGCGGCACTTACATCCTGATCAACGACGATGGAGGGAGGGAGGGATTGGTCAGCATTCAGCGTGGGCGAGCAATGGGGCGGCACTTACACGCTGATCAACGACGATGGAGGGAGGGAGGGAGGGATTGGCATTCAGCGTGGGCGAGCAATGGAGTGGCACTTACACGCTGATCAACGACAATGGGAAGAGGGAGGGATCGGTCAGAGTTCAGCGTGGGCGAGCAATGGGGCAGCACTTACACCCTGATCAACAACAATGGAGGGAGGGATCGGTCAGCATTCAGCGTAGGCGAGCAATGGGGCGGCACTGACACGCTGATCAACAACGATGGGGGAGGGATCGGTCAGCCTTCAGCGTGGGCAAGCAATGGGGCATCACTTACATACTGATCAACGATGATGGAGGGCGGGATCGGTCAGCGTTCAGCGTGAGCGAGCGATGGCGCGGCACTTACATACTGATCAATGACGATGGAGGGAGGGATCGGTCAGCATTCAGCGTGGGCGAGCGATGAGGCGGCACTTGCATTCTGATCAACAACGATGGAAAGAGGGAGGGATCGGTCAGCGTTCAGCATGGGCGAGCGATGGGGCGGCACTTACATACTGATCAACGACCACGGAAAGAGGGAGGGATTGGTCAGTGGTCAGCATGGGTGAGCGAGGGGGTGGCACTTACAGCCTAATCAACAACAATGGAGGGAGGGATCGGTCAGCATTCAGCGTGAGCGAGCGATGGCGCGGCACTTACATACTGATCAACGACGATGGAGGGAGGGATCGGTCAGCATTCAGCGTGGGCAAGCAATGGGGCGGCACTTACATCCTGATCAACAACGATGGAGGGAGGGATCGGTCAGCATTCAGCGTGGGCAAGCAATGGGGCGGCACTTACAGCCTGATCAACGACAATGGAGGGGGGGGATCAGTCAGCATTCAGCGTGGGCGAGCGATGGGGCAGCACTTACACGCTGATCAACGACGATGGGAAGAGGGAGGGATTGGTCAGCGTTCAGTGTGGGCGAGCGATGGGGTAGCACTTACAGCCTGATCAACGACAATGGGAAGAGGGAGGGATCTGTCAGCGTTCAGTGTGGGCAAGCAATGGGGCGGCACTTACATCCTGATCAACGACGATAGAGGGAGGGATCAGTCAGCATTCAGCATGGGCGAGCGATAGGGCATCACTTACACGCTGATCAACAATGATGGAGGGCGGGATCGGTCAGCGTTCAGCGTGAGCGAGCGATGGCGCGGCACTTACACGCTGACCAATGACGATGGAGGGAGGGATCGGTCAGCATTCAGCGTGGGCGAGCGATGGGGCGGCACTTACACGCTGATCAACGACGATGGGAAGAGGGAGGGATCGGTCAGCGTTCAGCATGGGCGAGCAATGGGGCGGCACTCACATCCTGATCAATAACAATGGAAAGAGGGAGGAATCGGTCAGCGTTCAGGGTGGGTGAGCGATAGGGCGGCACTTACAGCCTAATCAACGACAATGGAGGGAGGGATCGGTCAGCGTTCAGGGTGGGTGAGCCATGGGGCGGCACTTACACGCTGATCAACAACAATGGAGGGAGGGATCAGTCAGCATTCCGGGTGGACGAGCGATGGGGTAGCACTTGCATTCTGATCAATGACAATGGAGGGAGGGATTGGTCAGCATTCAGGGTGGGCAAGCGATGGGGCAGCACTTACATACTGATCAACGACGATGGAAAGAGGGAGGGATCAGCCAGCGTTCAGCGTGAGTGAGCAATGGGGCATCACTTACATACTGATCAACGACGATGGAAAGAGGGAGGCATCAGTCAGCTTTCAATGTGGGCGAACAATGGGGCATCACTTACATACTGATCAATGATGATGGAAAGAGGGAGGGATCAGTCAGTGTTCAGTGTGGGCGAGCGATGGGGCAGCACTTACATTCTGATTGACAACGATGGAGGGAGGGATCAGTCAGCGTTCAGCATGGGCAAACGATGAGGCAGCACTTACAATCTGATCGACAACGACAGAGGGAGGAATTGGTCAGCGTTCAGTGTGGGCGAGCCATGGGGCAGCACTTACGTCCTGATCAACGACGATGGAGGGAGGGATTGGTCAGTGTTCAGTGTAGGCGAGCAATGGGGTGGCACTTACACCCTGATCAACGACGATGGAGAGAGGGATCGGTCAGCATTCAGCGTAGGCGAGCAATGGGGCGGCACTTACACGCTGATCAACAACGATGGAAGGAGGGATCGGTCAGCGTTCAGCGTGGGCAAGTGATTAGTACCAACCGGTCTTAATCCCCTTTTCCACAGCAGGTCAAACATCTCTCTATTTTGTAAGAGCCCAGCAACATCAACCGCTGTTCCAACACCGTCCCCTAGATTCCCCGCTCAAGGCTTTAATCATCTTAAAATGTGCTCACTCACATATACAATCAGTGTTTTCTGCTTTATTGCCAATTAGAAGCTCTACCATCTCCCTGTTTTCCACTAGTATAGCAACATGAAGTGGGGCTACAAAGTGTTTTCCTAATTCCAGCTGAGCATCTGCACCACTCCTAAGTATTCATTTACTCACCGTCACCATTCCGCCTCGCTCCTGCCCGAAGTAATGCATTGACCACTTCAATGTTTCCACCTGCGCACGCAGCGCAAAGTGCTGTCCTGTAATCTCCTCCTAAGTACATATCATTAATTATCCAGGTTATTAGCATGAAAACAAAACACTGACCCACTTCGTTCAAGCATTGAATGAACTCCCGAACCCCAAGTAGAGTCTTCACGGCGAGGACATGACCGTTTACTGATGCAAGTTGTAGCAGTTTGATGTAATTTACACCTAGAATGGTTAATTATCCAGGTTATGAGCATGAAAACAAAACACTGACCCATTTGATTCCATCCAAGTAGAGCCTTCATGGCAAGGACATGGCCACTTGCTGCTGCAGATTGTAGCACCTCTCTGTAATCTACAAAATTATAGTTATATATATATAGGACCAGCAGGTGTAATCTTACCAGGTACAGCTTCATCTCCCCCATTTCCCAATTTCTGAAGGAATTGTACCAACTCTGTCTTTCTGTAGAATGTAACGAGCTGGGAAGAGTTGACAAATCTAGTACCGGCCAAATCTACTGTCGCCCTGGGATTAGCCCCGTTCTTGATTAAACGTTCAAGTTCCTCGACAACTTGCACTGATGTTGCCAGACACTCGCGTCGAAGTATCTCGTTAAATTGCTCCTGAACGCCTTCCAGCTTTTCCCAAATATCTTGCAATGCACCCCAGGCATCACGGAGCGGAATAATAAGGAGCAGTAGGGCGAGAACTTGTCTGAACCCCCATTGGGCATCGCCATTTTGATTGCCCTTGTTACGACGAAGGGTGAGTTCAATGTCGACGATGAAGAGGATGTTGATGGCGACAAGGGACACCAGGCCAACGATGAGGAAGGCAGTGTGGGGAGAGGGATGAGAGGTTCCGGGTTGGGTAACGGCCTCAGAGACCGCTGGAATCGAAGATGAGGGAAGGGCAGTGTTGGGAGAGGAACCAGAGGTCTCGGGCTGAGCAACGCCAATAGAGACCGCTGAAACGCAAGGTAGGTAAGCTGTAGTGACATCATAATGGTATGAAAATTACCCGGGGAAGAGCGTTGAGAAGGGCCGCCTTGTTCCGTATCAGGTGCGGTTTCGGGTTGGGGATCCAGGTTGTACGCTGTAATGCCGATGGGAAGGGCAGTGTTGGGGGAGGAATCAGAGGTTTCGTGTTGGGCGACGCCACTAGCGACCGCTGGAACGCAAGCTAGGTAAGCTGTATTGACTCACCATGGTATGAAAATTACCTTGAGAACGGCCGCCTTGTTCAGCATCTAGTGATGGCGAGCTCTTCCTTGGCGTGAGGACTTTCAGAATGGAGTCCAACCGTGTCCAGAATGATTTGTGTTGCTCCCGGGACCAGTTATACGAGATATGGAGCGCGAGGAAGAAGATGAAGGGAGGAATGAGGTTGAGGCCGGGGATGAGAACAATTGAGTACATCGTCAACGACACGATGCGCAACGGCTTCGATGAAAATCGCGCAGGCATCCCGATAACTGTAAGCGTGGGATCGCAGCTGGGGAGGGCCTGGCCGAATTTGGACGGATTGCTCCACAGCCATATTCCAACGGCGGCCATGAGCGAGAGGTGGATGGAGCCGAGGGTAAGGACAGGTTGCTCGGAGATAAAGCGCCAGATGCGTTTGACGATGCGCCAGATGTGTTTGGCGATGCACCAGATCCGTTGCCAGGTGATGCGCCGGATGCGTTGGGGGATGCGCCGGATGTGTTGGGGGATGCGCCGGATCCATTCGACGATACTAGTTTCCGGCGTGCTGGCGCTGGCTCTCTTAGTCCGCCCCAGCAACTCCCAGAGAGGTTCAAGGAGAGCGTCGCGCCATTTGCTCCATTTTGCTCCCGTGGGCTCCTCATCGCGCTTGCTTTGATAGTGGACGTAGAGAATAAACCAAATCCACGTGCTGGTGTTGTTCATCCAGCTAAGATCCAGGACGACGGCGGCATGGTAACTGGTGATCGTTTGGTCGCCTCCAGCGCCTTTAGCCAGGATAATGGTGGTAAAGAGGATGGCGAAGGCGACGGCTAGCATGCCGATTGATTGGTCTTTGATACCCTTCAGCTCGTCCCTAGAAATCTTTCCATCCCAGAGATGCACGATGACGGGCAAGAAGCATGTGAGATTTTGAGCATAGATGGCTGCGCGAACGCCAACGCCAGAGACGTCTGGGTTGGAGGGGATGGTGCAGTTGGTGGCCATGGTGGTGGAAAGGAAGAGTGCTGGCACCAGTTCGCACGTCAAAAAACGCCGCCGCATGTATTTCATTCAACTGCGGAATGAGACAGACAAGACGAATTAAAGTGACATCTTACCAAACCGTTTGACGTCGAGCGTCAACTTGAAGAACGCCGCTGCATGTCCCCTGCCATGTTGTTCAATTGCATGTTGGAATTCAACAAGTTCGCCGTTGGCCAACACGTCCGCAATTCGACTCCCAGTCGAGGACGCCAGGACCCCGGTTTAGGTCCGGGCGCAATTTTTTTTAAAAATGAGTTTCGGCGCCCGAAACATCGTGCGTGCTCGAAGATACTGTACTATTACGACCAAATGTTCAGGTGACGGGTGGCGGGGACTCGTGAACTGAACCAATTTGGCATGAGTGACGGTGACATTCCAATTTTTGGCCTGGAATAGAGTGAAAACTGTTAAAAAAATCTCGGCCGGCACCCGCCGGAGCCTGCCGTGCGTCCATTTATGGGAATTTTCAGTGATTGCCGATCAATGAACCTTGATGCCAGTGAACCTTTGAGGTGACGGGTGACATGGCGTGAACCTTTGGTCTTACAGTAGCTTTTCGATCACAACTGATTTAGCTCACACAAAGCTCACATCTTCTAACCATTCGGTCTATCCTTATCATATTCAACGTCAAACTGGTGTACGACATTTCGTCCTGGGATGAGACTCGCTGCGCGACTGGATGGCTGTCCCCAAATCTAACGGCGTGGACGATCAAGCTTACAAGAGCAGGAGACGGCTTTGGTCCGTCAATCTAACACAGCCACATCGGCTCTTTCCTCTCACCACCACTCCGCACGCCGCCGCCGCAGAGCAGCAAGTCCGCACGGATCGCATTCACGTCTCAGAGTCACTCAGGCTAGCCGGAGGCCATGCGGTGTGCACTGCTCGCCCGCTCCGAAAATACGCGCAGGGAGCATGCTCGCTTTTTCTACGGCCGTCGCGTAACGAGGGTGCCGATTCCTCTTTCCTTCATTTTCATCCATGGAGGCGTTTTGCGACTTGGGACGGGAAGGGACAGCAATCTGTTTCTCTGTGCTTTGGATTTTTTGGGCATGGAGATACGAGGCGGTCGATTTGGCGAGATGCCGAGTAACCTCGGTGCGCAGGGCGCAACCACACCTCGTACCTCTCGCCTTGCGTCAGGTAGACGAGGACCGATGTAACATGTAGTGCCACTCCCATCCTCCCCTCTCCTTATATCTTCCCCGCTATCCCCCCTCATCCTCCTGTCGTCTTGGCATGTATACTCCACGGCTTCACGCTGACATCCCCTCCCCCTCAGCACTTCATCCGCCTCTTTGCTGGGCACGCAAGTACGGGATCCTCGTCAACTTCGATCTACACACGGCGCCGGGGTCACAGATGGTGAGTGGTATAGTGTCGCTCTGTCTTCTGTCTTGCGTGCTTGCTGCTGGAAGGGATTGGCTTGCGCATGGAGAGCCCGGACGCGAGGAGAGGAGCGCAAGGATAAGGCGGAGTGGATGGGGGCGTAAACGGGGGCATGGCTGCGCGAGAACGTGATGGGAGGGGGAGCCGCTGCCCGTGCCCTGCTCAAGGCTGCCTGTGGGGAGCTTCACGCAGCGCTTGTCTGCAACGCGAGCCGTGATCTTGCAGGACATCGCCGCCCTCTCGCGCGGGTGCTCCCTTTTCTCCGGATCTCGTTCGCTGGTGGCTCTTCTTTCTTCACCTTCCTCCCTCTCTTTCTTATCCGTCCCGTTTACCCACACCTCCCCAGGCTATAAAGGCATCCGCGTTATCGTTGAGTTTATCTCGCAGCCCGAGTACACAGACCTGATACCGATGTTTGGCATCGTGAATGAGGATGTGTGTGTGTCTTCTTCCGCTGCTCGATAGCAACACTTATCCGCTCGTTACAGCCTACCTCCCCGGCATCGGACATTGTACGTCACCCTCCCCCCCTTCCTTGCTTCATTGCGCCACGGCACGGCACTGACACGGCAACGCAGCTACCTCCACCATACAACATGATACGTGGCATCACGACCTGCAGCGCGGGCACCGGGCCCTCCGTTGGCATCCACGTCGTGAGCGGGCTTCTTCCCCAGCTTGGAATACATTGTCCTCGACACATACCCGCACTTTGTCTACGACGGCGCGGCGAACGACTCGCCGATCGCGATGAGCACGGACGCCCTTGAAGGCGGACGAGATATGGCCGAAGCAGGCGTGCAGCTCCTGTCTGTCGTCGTTGAATCCAAGGTGAGTTCGCGCTCTTGCCTTTTTTGAGTACAAGGCTGGCGAAGGCCGAATAAGGCAATGCCATTGCCTTTTTTTGGAGGGCCCATTTTTCTTCTTCTCTGAATGCAGCCGGAGCGCTTCGGGGTGGCCGTCGGTCGGTGATGAATTCAGTAACTGGCATAACAACTACAGGCATGCCCCACTATGGTGAGTTCCTTCGTCTCCTCTGACTCGCGCTAACAACCTTACTGCTCGCTATGGCAGAACGCAAGCGAATGGAACGATACCACCAAGCCTGCCGTGAAGCAGTTCACGCTCACATCGATGGACGCGATGCTAGTTCTTCTGGACGTGGAAGCTGCGTCTCTTCGCTAGAACATAGCTCAGTATCCCGCTGATGGAGGACGACGTGCAGATCGGCCCCGCACTGGACGGTGTCATACGCTCACCCCTGTGGTCGGGCGCCAGAGCGGTTCTATGCCCACCGACCCGCGCGGTTTCGTCGGCGTGTGTGAAAGACTTTTCGACGGTGTCTTCAACGCGTGGCAGACGGGCGGCGCGGGTGCGGGTATCATCGCTCCCACGACCGTCCAGTCGCTCGAGCAGTGGCCGCCCGCGACGCTCTCGAATGTGGACGTCTCGACGACGCTGCTGCCGACGTACACCGCGAGCCTGGCGTTTGTGACGCCCGCCGCGACAACCACGCCAACGGCGTGCATGGGGAGCGGGTGGTTCGATGCAGCAGATACGGTGTCGATGGTGACGCCCGTGGCGGGCTGCATCTACCCGATACATGTAGCGTGATTGGCTTGGCGGTGCCGGCGATGTGCACGGGGACGCCATCGCGGTGATCTGGGCTGCTGCTGTTTGTTGTTCTCTTCTTCAGTTGGACCATACATATATGAGATCTTGCTTCCTCCTCTTCGTGCGGCGCCTCACGCACACATTCATTGATACCCTTCACCTTCCACCACGGTCATGACGCTCCTTCGTTTTGTTCTATATATCTATCCCCTTGTGGCTATTTTCTCCTTCCTGTGATTTTGCCATAACTCATTCACACTCTCGGCCGAGGACGCGTTGAGTGAGCTTTTGGAATTGTAATTGCAGGGGATGATCTGAAGCATACTGGAGGGAGGCGGCCGCCGAGTTGTAGGGCGAAGCGGAACGATAATGGGGTAACTGGATCGACGCATTACATGTAATTACACTAACTCAACAAAATAAATGTCCGATTGGTTTTCGGCTTTTTTCTTGACAACCACTGTACATTCTGGCACAAACCAAGATGTCAGATTGTTGAGGTGAATGAGCCGACCATATTACATCACTTAAATCCATCAATATCTCCTGATCCGCCATCATTCAGATGTAAATACGCCAAAAACCGAAAAACCTGATTTTTCAACTTGGTATCCAACATTTATTTATTTATTTGTTCACAGGATGATAGTTCGACTGTTCGAGTGTTGACAGGGTCGAGCCATATACGAGCACGATGTTTTTCTCCCTCGAGGTGTCTTAGATCGACGGTGTTGAGCCATCGCATATTTCCGGCTGTCTAGTGTTCAGGTAAGTAAGTATCCAGTTCGTTTGGATGAGCTTCGTGGAGTCCATTGATCCAAGTAAGCAACGCAACGGTAAGTTGAAGCCTATGATTGGGTTGGAATCGGCTCGATAGCGCTGTGCATCTTAGTTAAAAAAGTCCCTAATAGGCTACTTTACAGCGAGGACCACCCGGGTCAAGCCATGATCATGAGAAGCCCTCGCACTATTTTTCTTTTGAGGTGTCTTGCATTAATTAATGTTCTTGAGCCCTTTGATCCACATAAATTGAGCCTAAGTTACAATTGTGTTGGTATTGGCTCGATAGCGGTGGGACCGCACCTGCGTCTTGTTACGCCAGTGTAGCGTGGATTTACAGGCAGTATCACCCGTTCGACTCGGGGTCCGCGGTGCCAAGTACATTTTTCTTCCTTGTCCTGCGCCTGGTGGGCCTCACGCATTTCCGAGCCAAATTGTTAGTCTGGAAGATTTCTGACGGTCTGGGTTGCAATTTTCGTTGCGGCGACTTGAAGTATATGCATTGCACCAGCTTCTAGCGAGCCCATCAATTCACATAAATCGAGCCTACAATTGTGTTGGTATCGGCTCGATAGCGGTGGGACCGCACCTGTACTTTGTTACGGTCATGCAGCGTGGATTTACAGGCAGGTCACCCGTTCGACTCGGGGTGGAGCCATCCATTGGTAATCCGAAGTGCATTTTCTTTTCTGGTGGGTCTCACGCATTTCCGAGCCAAATCGTTAGTCTGGGAGATTTCTGACGGTCTGGGTTGAAATTTTGTTACGGTGACTTGAAGGATATGTGTAAATTATTACCCCAGCTTCGAGTGAGTACTTGGATCCCACATATATGGGTTTGGGACGGGAACGGTATCGGCTCGATGGCGGTGGGCATCGCACCTGTGCATCTTGATTGGAGACCTCATTGCATTCAGGACCACCCGTTCGACTCGGGGTCGAGCCATCCGGGACTGCGCACCTATTATTTTGATTCCTTTTCCCCCTCCTTGTTAGTCTCTCGTATTCTGAGCCAAATCGTTGCCAGCCGGGAAGATTTCATTCCTAGTTCGAAAATCATTTGAAGTATGATCAATGTGGAGTGTAGTTCATTGCACCGGCTTTGAGTGGGTGCTTTGATGCACATGGGTGAGGGCACAGAACTAGAACAGTATCGGCTCGATAGCGGTGGGCACCACACCTGTACTACTTACGACTGCTGGCCATAGGTTTTCGCAAGGACCCCTGTTCGACTCGGGAACGAGCCATTACAGGAGATCCTGAAAATAATGACAATCACGAGTTTTTTTTTTTGCTGGTTCCCAAAAAGGAAATCGTCCTCTTGGCCTTCATTAAGCTTCATTTCGCACCCTCTTCAATCTCTTCTCGGTCTTTGTATCCCTGAACACACAAGTACGACCAATCTAAGCTATCCTTGAACCCGGATGTGTCTTTCAGCTCGTAGACGGTAAACAACTACGGTGACGTGGCGTGTACTCGGCGCAATGACGATGCAACTATCCTGCACTCAAGAATCCGCGCAGAATAGGACGGCGCCCCGTTGGAGGCGCGCATGCGACGTGGATCGCTGCGCGGAGACGTTACAAGGTGTGCTAGCCCGCACCGCCCCTTATCCCCCTGCTCACCGCCAACCCTGCGTGCTGGCACGGACGCCAATTGACCTCGCCGGGAAACGGAATGCCACAGATCCGCACGCGCCGTCACGTCCTCCTGCTTACTCCCACTGGCATCCCGTGCATTGAGACCCCTCGTACATTGCTCTGTGTTCCCGAGCGCTCGCACCCACACACACGCCGTCAGCGCCACAACATCCCCGCACGATCTCCCCGCATGGTATCGCGCAGCCGGTTGAGCTCTCGACAGGCCGCACCCGTTGTCGAGCTCGTTCTCGGGCTCTGTGGTGCGGTCGGCGCGTAGGGTGGCAGCGCAACGAGTCGGCGCCGCAGTTGCACGGCGGAGCTCGCATACTTTGCGGCTGCACTCCTCGAGCTGCTCCAGTTCAGGGGTGTTGCTGGCCGTCCTTATTTATTATAGCTACATCTCTAGGTCTTATTGAGGCCATGTCTCCGGCGGGAAATACATTATGAACTCCCAATGAAATGACTGTACCGTACAGTACGGTCTGTACCGTGAATTCAGGCTTTTGAAACAGCAATTACAACCTAGTGTGAGAGTGTAAGGCCCGCACATGGCATACACTACCAGAAAATGTCCTCCGAAATCACCGTGAGGTGAGCGAAGGCGGGCGAGAGAGAAACTGAAGGCATTTCCTTTTTGGGAACTGCGAAAAAAAAAACTCGTGATTGTCATTATTTTCAGGATCTCCTGTAAGACGCACCCCCTTTTTACTTTTTAGCGCTATGAATTGAAATTGGTTGCGCTAATCATTCTTTCTTAGTCTTCGGCGGTGAAATTTGTGTTGATCTTTAAAGAAAAGTAGGTCAATGCCCGGCCGAAGTCGCAAATTAACTCGGGATGGGCGAGAATATTGATAATGAGCCATAGGTCTCGTACAAAAGAGATTTCCCTTCTTCAGCCAGTCTCAAACGCACCCTACGCATACTGTCTGAGTTTGCACGCTGAAAGGACTGCATTTTCAACATTAGGCCAACAATTTCATGGAAGAAATGAACACAACGTGCCAGGGAAATAATATAGCGCCAAAAAACAAGTAGAAGGTATTGTCAAACTCCACGATGCGCATTCCGAAACTCGAATACTCGAACGCGCGTTGATCGTTTTGCACCACGTGATCGCGACCCCGTTCCGAAACTCCGCCGGATCAATCCGCGACGGTTCCAATACCCGGCTTGTACTTGCACCACCATCTGGACCAACGACTTGAAACTACCGCGAACATTTGGCAAGGTTCTTCGCCAGTCTCATAGGTCCCAATCTCTGTAGCACCCCTTTTCTGTGTCAAAGTTCATATCTTTACCAGTGCTGCGAGTGCGCAGTCAGCAGTGCCCCACCCACATATACGCGCAGCTGATTCCCTCAAGCCAAGCTTCGCTTTTGATCCCGCCCCATTACAATGCTCATTACCCCGGACTCCGTCTCGACTCCCAACGACGTCAAGCCGTCACTCGAGCCTGTGGTCAATCGCGCTCAGGCTGTTCCGGTGCGCTCCCCTTATTCCAAGTTTCCCCCAGGCCATTTACCTTTGTCCAGGAAGATTCACCACCAGACTACTTGGACTTGGCATCCCAATCGACTGCCAGTTCTCTCCCGCCGGTCCCACTCATCCCTGACATCGTAAAACCCACCAACTTCCTATCTGTCGGTCGCACGAACGCCAGTATCAAGGGCACGTATGCCATCGACCCGCGACTCAAGATCCCGGCGGTTCTACTTTCCCCGTTGGCGGAGGGCGAGACCGAGCTGACGCGGCCGAACGCGCGGCTCCAGACGAGCAACGCACCCATCGACGCGATATTCTTCATCGTCGGGGACAGCGATCGCAAACGGCGGATTGACATCGTGCTGAAGACCGCAAACGGGTCCATCAAAGCGTCCGTGGTGCGTTCAAGCCCACCCACTCATTCGAATTAATTGAGCGATTGACTGAAGTGCACTACTTATCGCAGCACGCTCCCCGGACGCGATCCGCAATAAACCTGCGCGTCGAGACGAGCAACGCACCCGTCGTCCTCCGCCTCCCGCGCTCTTTCTGCGGCCCCGTCACGCTGCGCACGACCCACGCCCCCGTTTCCTTCTCCGATGCCCTCTCTGCGAGCCTCACCACGTTCAACGAGACTGACAACACGCACCGCTGCTTTGTGGGGGATTTCACGGCATGGGGAGAGCAGCCTGATGCGTGGACGGGGGATGAGCTCAATGTGGAGACATCGCATGGGAGTATTAAGCTCAAATATGATGTGGAGGTGGATACAGGGAACGGGAAGGGGAAGGGGAAGGGCGGGTTTTTCAGCCGGTTGTTTGGAAATTAACGCGAGTACGGTTTGAGATTCTACTGTATGTATGATATTTTCTGAACCCTGGCTTTGGATGATCCTTTTTCACAGTTTTGTTCAACGCTAGGATAATTGAACAATTGTATCATCCCGTTAATTTCCAACCTCAAGCATGTCTTTTCCCTCGAGGCCTCAAAAACGACGAATCCCAATGCGAGTATTTTCCTTGAGGTGGGATCCACGTTCACCTAAACTGGGCTGGGAAAATGCCCGCTCGTGCTACACAGTTGGAGTTGACGGCAACGTCTCTAACTTCGGTGGCCAACGGCCGGGGTCGAAGGTACCCAGTGGATCCAAACGTTTGGTTAATGCCCTGCATGCGGCCCAATAGGTGATCAATACATGGTGCCTTCTACGCTCTTATAATTTGCAGACGTTTCAAGAAAATAAAAACTCGGACGTCCTCAGGTGAATCCTCCAGCGTCGGAAAGCAAGATGCGTTCGAACTTCGCATCCTCATTGTGCGTATTCTGTTTCGTTGATAATATTAATTGACTCTAGATTCTGGAATGCTGCCCGACTACTCACTTGATCTCCAAACTCGTCGTGCGTGGGTTGACTTACATAGCGTTGAAATCGGCCTCAAAGGTCCGCCATGCGTACATTGAAGCACTCTGAGTGGGCGCATCCCAAAATTGGAAGTAATGATATCAAATTTACACAGTTACCCGTTCGACTCGGGATCGAGCCCTTATGTTCCACCCCTCGCTTTTTGTTCTGAGTTTATGCAAAAGATGGAGGTGACTGTCAATGCGGTCGTAACTCGTGAGTTATGAATCTGCGGTTTTTATGCAGCGCCGCCCTTGAAACCTGGATCAATGCTCAGTGAGTCTGGACATATGTGTTCGAACCATATACTAATGAGAGTCCACAATGAATTAAAGCCAATATCGGCTCGACAGCGGTGCGACCACACCTGTGATTTTCACGGCGCAGGTAGGTGGGGTCCCACAGGAGCCTGGTTAGATTCGGAGTCGACCCATTTTGAAGGACTGAGTTCGCTTTTTGGCACCTCTACGTCCAACGGTCATGCTTCGAAACCGTGGGATTTTATGTGCGTTGGATGGAAGAAACCGATTCATTCTGATGATACAAGGATAGCACAGGATGCAGTTGCTTGGCTAGAGAACAAACCCGAACGAAAGGTAGTAGCAATGAAAAAAAAGTTTAATTTAAGTTGGAGCAGGCTACTGAGGTGCGAAGTAATTATTTCTCCGTCATCTAACTTCTGTCCTGCTCATGGAGTAACCGCAGTGCGAGATAGTATGATATCCATCGCAAAAGGCCGGACGCGCCACTCGCATTCGCGAGCAAGGAGGATCATTGTGAATCCATCCTTTGGTTGGTGCGGGTGGTGTGATATTTGCGGGGCCAGCTTCTGGAATCTCATCGTCAGTTATGCAAACAAAAACTCAAAGGAGCAACCTACAGGAAATTAGGCTGCCTGATGCTTGCTGGTCGCGGCGCGAGAACCAAACCCAAACTGGGAGGAAAGCGCGCCGAAGGCGGCCTGGTAGTCCTTCTGCGCATGGAGGGCAGGCACTTTGGCACTGGGCCCGTGGATGGGTGCGGGCTTGAACGCGTTGGAGCGGCTCTGGGTCTTCTTGGAGCAGATGCTAGGTGCGCTCCCGGCGAGTCCGTAGTTGGACTGCAGGCTCGCGAATGCGGCGGAGTAGTCCTTGGACTGGGACGAGGCGCGCGAGGACGCGGCGAGGGAGACGGTGGAGGAGGATGCGGATGAGTTGGACATGTTTAAGCTCAAGGAGGATGAGGATATGTGCTTGGTTTGGGTCTTTGTGAACGCGGAGGGCTGGTTGTACGAATCCAGGCAACTTTCAACCCCGACTTTATATAGACCGTACGTCGATTCATACATGACTGCGGGTCTACACAACTGCGCACCCTCCCATTTGCTGCGCCGCAATGATGTGCGCTGCCGACAAAAATCCCGAGCGCTAATATTCGTTTTTGAACTGCGGGCCTGAAATCGGACCGAGATGCCGAATGAGACCCGTTTGGGGCGACTCGGCTGTTTCACGTACGAGTTGGTTGTAGGTCATGTGGTCATATGAGCTCCCCGGAAGGGACTGGAAGGGATGTTTCCGTCTAAAGCTTTTTTCTTCTTGGTTTTTTTTTCAACCTTGATCATTGCGGTGTTGATTTTGTGTGTCTTTGCTTGGCCTCAATCACGGACGCGTCGAGGTCACGTTCAATCAAACTTGCTCTTAACCGTCACGTTAGATACAGGTTGACTCGAATGCACCGCTGGTCCGCTGGCAGCACAACCAATGCAGGTCGGCCCCCTCTCCCTTGATTCCTTTCACCTGATAGGCCTGATCCTTCAGCCCTCTGAAACCCTATGACTCAGGAAATTCGAAAAAGTCGACGTCACCTGAGTCTTTGAAGCTTGAACCTGGTAAAGTTCAAGAATTCTAGGATTGTGAATCCTACCCCCACGGTACCGTTAACTCTCGCCGCTCCCAATTCCCATACCAACCAGTACCAATCTCAGGGCAACTGCAAATCTTGACACTTGCCATTAATATTTCCTTTCATCTCAGCGCAGCTCTTCACTCCTATCCCGCACTGGGGCTCCGGGTCTTCTTGACGTCCCATCCAACAGTTCCGTACATCGTCCTACCGCGCGCCGTAGCCAACCGTTGAGCGCTGATTGGTTACAACTTTCCCTCCGAGTCGAGTCATGCCAGTGACTTTGCACCATCTTCAACTCCCAACGTTCTAATCACCGTCTTCAGATGCGAAACTCTGGCCCCGAGGCATAACATTCGTCGCGACTCCAAATACTACAGCAAGTACCGTTATCGAGGTGCGTTCTCTTCATCCATCCACTCCGATCAACAATATTCACCATTCCGCACAGATCATATCCTTCAGACTCACGGTGCTTCCAACTTGAGTTAGTTATTAGGTTCGTGATTCAGCGGCGCCTCACCGATAGGCTTAACTACCGACGTGAGACGGGGTTTGCAGCGCGGGCACTTCACAATTCACGGAAAGCCACTCAAGGTATCTTTCTTTCATCCTTTATTCAGATTCAACGGAACTCATGCCAATGCGCTGCAATGAACAATGTTGGATTAATATTAATGCGTTGGTTCAGTTACATATCGTCTCGCCCTACAACTCCGCCTCCCTTCCCTCGATATGCTTCAAATCCTTCTTTTTAATCCCAATCCCGAAAAACTCCCTCAACGCCTCCGCCCGCTCCCCCTCCGTGCCCACCGCCCGCACCACCGTGCTCTCCCGCCCTACGTGCCGCCGCACCTTGTTCCCCGCCAACGACATGCGCACCATGTGTCGATTTAATGGTGTGAGGAGCGCGAGATCGGTGGGCGTAAGGTTGGGGTCGACAGCGCGTACCTCGGCGTCGGTCATGAAGGAGAATTTTGTGCAGACGACGTTTTCCCAGAAGAGGCCGGCGTGGAGGCCGTCGACGGAGTAGTTGAATCTGCGCGGGGGTAAGTATTGATAGAGCGTCTGACAAGAGAACAAGTCGACGAACGCAGCATAGTCGGCCTCGAAGAACTCGTCCTCGACGAAAGAATACAACACGCGCGAGGATGTGGGCTGCTCCGGATCATCGCTCTCGCGCAGGTACTCGAGTCGCCATTCGAGCTTCTCGGCGCCCTGCGCGTCCGGGTAGGATTCTATGAACACAAAAAAATAATGAATGAGTATTGAGGTGAGGCGGGGTTGGGGTTGTGGGCGTACCGAGGCTGGAGTGGGGGTGCGCATTGCGCGTGAAGAGGTGGTGTTCCGACGGCGAGGCACCCATGACCATCTCGCCCTCCTCGAGGAGGATGGGACGCACAGGGCCGGCGGCTACGTCAACCACGTAGGTCTTGTTGCTCCCTTCGATCGGTTGAACGAAGAGGAGCATGTGGCAAAAGGCATGGAAAATAGGCGCGACGTTTGGCGGTTCCTCGTTCACGCGCCCGGCGCCGGCGTACACTCTACCCACGATCAGACAAAAGGGAAGCACGCAGACCGTAGACGACCCACCGAAAGCCCAGTGCTTTAATCATCTGGAAGAAGAGGCGATTGAGTCCAAAGCAATAGGACCCCCTTCCATCGGACGAAGCTACCATCCGGTCGTACAACGCATCGTAGGCAATGTCCATCGTGTGGTCTGCCGTGCTTTAAGACGAGTTGTCATCAACACATTGCCCAGTGTTGGAAGAAGCACTCACTAGTGCATCGGCGTATTCTCGAACGGGAACGTGGTGATACTCAAACGCGCTAGCAGAGTGAGGCTCTCGAGTGATGGTTCGAAAGAGGTGATGTCGTCGGGGTAATTGATCTTGGGATACTTGATCTTCGCGAGCCATTCGCTGACTTGGGCGGTCGTGTAGACGGAGGGTGTGCGTTTAATCCAGAGGCCACCTCTGAGTTGGCCACGTTCTTCCGTTCTCGAGGGCATTGGATGGTGTGTTGTTGCAAATACTAGGGGGAAGGGGGTTGAGTGGGGAGGTAATGTTCGACGACGAGCCTTTATGAACCCGTTGGTGACGCAGTTGTAACCGCGAAAAGCTTACCGAGAGCTTCAGGGTTGCATAAATCCGAATCAGCGTGACCTCACAACAAGCGTCATCGGACTCGGCTCGGATCTTATCAAAGCAAACATCAACAAAGTTCGAGCTTTCGAGTTGAAGGGATAAATGCTATAATTTCGAGGGTAAAGCATATGCAGCCTCGAGCGCCCCTTCGAGGTCAGCGATGATGTCTTGGGCGCTCTCGATCCCCACCGAGAGCTGAGATTCTTCAAGTAAGTAGATATTCATCGTTCAACCAACTCAACAGCCCACTCACCCGGAGCATATCATCGCTAACCCCACCCGAAGCCTTCTCTTCCGCATTGAGTTGCCCCTGAACAATCCCAGACGGGCAGATTATAAGCGTCTTTGCGTCACCTACGTCCCTGTCATCAGAACACCACACAAGAGACGGTTTATCAGTGGAATCCGAGTTGCAACGTACCCAGATTCGCCAGATGCGATACCAAGCGCAAATTCTCCATCAGCTTAACCACCTTGTCGAACCCACCTTTGATACGAAAGGTGAGCACGCTCCCGAAGGCGTTGGGCCGCAGTATGCGGAGGGCCTGCTGGTGCGAGGGGTGTGAGGGGAGCCCGAGGTAGGTTACCTCGAGGATGCGCGAGTGCGCGGCGAGATACCTTGAAAGAAGCGAAACAGGAACGTGAGTTGAGTGGGAGGAGGAATGAAGGGAAGAGGTACGCACTTGACGACGGTCATGGCCAATGCCGCTGTGCGCGCAGACTGAGCGTCTCGAGTCCCTGGAGGGCGAGGAAGGCATTCATGGGGCTGAGGCAAGGGCCTAGGTCACGGAGGAGCTGTGTAGGGATTATTCACGCAGGGCCATAAACGAGGGGAATTCAAGCGGGTAGGTAAGCAGGTACATCTGCCCGAACATGCGTCGCAAACCCACCGGGATAAAACGCCTCGGCCATGTTGATATTGTTGTACCCAATTGCCGGCCCATTGATCGAGGGATACTTGTCAGACTTCCTCCAGTCGAAGTTCCCTTCAAATTGTTTGTGTTCATGTTGAATGAGAGTCAGACGACGAGATACACATACCAGAGTCAATTATCACCCCAGCGATAATCGTGCCGTGCCCACATATCCATTTGGTTGCACTATGCACTACGTAGGGTAGTGTTGTTTTGAGTTGAAGGGTACTGCGTGAAGGTTCAGGGAGGGGAACGCACGGACGATATCCGCACCGAGGACGATTGGTTTGACCATGTATCCGCCCATGGAGAACGTCGCGTCGACGATGAGCACGATTCCGTGTCTGTGCGCCATCTGAGAAATGGGACAAGTAATCAGGCTGCGGTGGTTATCCCAGAGAAAGCGGCGTGATTGTACATACGGCAGCGAGGGCCTCAACGTCCGCGAGCGTGGTATCCGAGTTGGCGATAATCTCGACGTAGATGGCTTTGGTTTTATCGTTGATGTGCGGTTCGAAATCCACAGGATCGAGAGATTCCACAAAGATGACATTGATGCCATATTTCTTCATTGGGGCTAGGATAGAAGAACAGAAGTGAAGGGAACGGTTTAACTGAAGTGGTGCACGGACATTTGAACTGTTGGTATGTCTTGAGAAAGTTAGCATCGGCACGGGTGGAAAAAAAAGACACCCACCCCGCCGTACAACCGAGAACTACCACTCCCTCAGTCAAAATACATTGGAAGGAAACCGATAATTCACTCACGCGGTGACAATATTATCGCCAGACCCGGCCAGCGCAGTCACCGTGAGCGCTATCGCTGCTGTCCCAGATGCGGTGGCGACGGCGGCTACCCCGCCTTCTAGAGCCGCCATGCGCTTCTCGAATACCTCCTATCGCCGATAGTTATACCATCGTACGATATCTACGCAGTAAAAGAAAAATCGACGCACGACGGTAGGATTGCCCACACGCGAGTAGATGAATCCTGCTTCCCTGGACGCTACACGTCAGCCTCCAGCCACATGACATTCGGGTGGAATCACATACTTCAGTCCGGCGATGTTGGCGCCGTGCTGACGAGGTGAGTAGGTGCAGCATGGAGTGGTGGTGGACACCAAGGTACCTCGACGCTGTTGAATGTGTAGCCTGTATTCTGATGTATAGGGACGGCACGGGAGTTCGTGACCGGGTCGGGCTCCTGGCCTGCGTGGAGCTGCAGCGTTTCAAAGTCGGGTTCTCTGTCGAGTGTTGAGCTCCGGATACGAGGATGAAGCGGAGAAAATTCACCTGTAGAGTTGCTTGGAAGTGGACTGACCGGGACGCATATTGGGCAAGGTTGCGGGCAAAGAGCTCAAACCAGCCCTTTTAAGTATTTCCCCCCGGACCAAAGCGTCATCCACACATCCTAGAAGTTCGATAAGACGCCAGCAGGAGCCCAAAATTACTATTCGAGCGCACGCTCGAATAGTAAAGACGCTGCGTCAAATGAAAGAAGACCAGGAAGATGGATGTCAAGATTCGAGAGCCCAATTTGCGGGCGAAGGTACTGGTTGCGGCTCGGAGCCAAGGTTCGCTCGATTTTGGCGGTATAATCGAGCAGAATCGAATCATGATCCAGAATCCCCAATCGAGCTCGCTCGAATTTCAACGTGGACTTTCAAGTTTCCGCTAAGGCTCTTGGGAAAGAACCAGTGAAGGAAGGGACTTCGATGCGGAGGTCGACAGAGAGAAGCTGTATGGACAAGACTTGCAGCTTGCAGGACCGTTGGTTGACCATTGGGATTGAGATTCACAGTGAAAGTGACAGTCGGGAACAAGGTTGCTCGGCCCACGTGACCTTGACGCGTTCCTGAGCGGCGCCAAGCAGAGACACACAATGATCGAGCGTTGAGAGAAGCAGAAAAAAAATATTCAATGAAGGTACTCAATGGATGAATGCAAGGATCTTGGCGGCAAAGAAAAAACACTTCAATTAATTCGTTCATATGGGATAAACGCAAACGGGTCTCATTCGGCACCCCGGTCCGGCGATGTCAGGTCCGCAGTCCCGTCATTAGCGCTCGGGATTTTTGCCGGCAGCGCACATCATTGCGGCGCAGCGAACGGGAAGGCGCACAGCTGCGTAGTACTCCCGCAGCCATGTACGATCTGTATAAAGTCGGGGTTGAACTTTCCCTGGGCCTCAATTCCGCCAAGCCCACTGCCAGAGGCCCCGGGAAGCTCCACCAAAGGATTGTCCGAAAAATTGGATTCTTGAGAGCCAAATTTCGCGATTTCCTTGACCGAAAAATTGGATTTCGAGGCCAAAAGATCAAAAGTCTTGTCCGGAATTTGGGTTTTTGAGGCAAAGTTTGCGGATTTTCACGACTCGCGGACCACATTTTGGGCTGGATGTCTCTCACGAAACGAAGCATGGTGTCGAAGGAATTTCTGAAAGGTGATTTCAAACTTCCCACAGAATTCAGCTGGCTAACCTGTCCAATATGCACCTACAGAGCGCCGCGCCTATGGCGCGGCGGCAAAAAAAAAATGGGCGCCCACGTGATAAGCCTTGTCCGATATTGTTTTTGAGACCAAGGAACCCGAAAATTTTGGATTTTTGAGGCCGAGATTTGGATTTTTTCCGGACAATCTTCTGGTGGAGCTTCCCGGGGCCTACTGCCAGTCTGCCACTGCGTTCACACGAATCTAAAACCAAAACCACATCCTCGTCATTGAATTGAAACTCGAACGAATGTCCACCTCATCCGCATCCTCCTCTACCGTCTCCCTCGCCGCGTCCTCGCGTGCCTCGTCCCAGTCGAAGGACTACTCCGCCGCGTTCGCGAGTCTGCAGTCCAACTACGGACTCGCCGGGAGCGCATCTAGCATCTACTCCAAGAAAAGCCAGAGCGGCTCCAAGGCGTCGAAGCCCACGCCCATCCACGTGCCCAGTGCCAAGGTGTCTGCCCTCCATGCGAAGAAGGACTATCAGACCGCCTTCGGCGCGCTTTCCTCCCAGTTTGGGTTTGGCTCTGGCCACGCCGCCGCCAGCAAGCATCAGGCTGCTTAAGCCATCGGTAAGTTCTCCTTTATTTTTTTGTTTGCCAGAAACTGACGATTGGATACCAGAAGCTAGCCCCTATTGTAAGAACAAGTAAGTAAAAGCTCAGTCGGGACACGATGGGTGTAAACGACTATATTGCAAGTCGGTAGCATCACCTATTGTAAGAACAAGTAAGTAAAAGCTACCGTAAGAAGTAAGTAAGGTTTGGGTGAATACAAGATACATAAAGCTCACCTCAGTCGGGACACGATGGGTGTAAACGACTGAGGTGCGAGGATAGGGGTGGTAACTAATATATCAGAAAGAAACGGAACAAACGGGTAGTAGTCCGGTATGTACCGGAGCCACCGACGGGTCTCCTTCAACACTCCCCCAGACCCGGAGACTACACGGCGACGGGACGAATGTTGAGCTGTGCAAGGTAGCCTTCATGAGCGACGCGAGGGATGGGTTTGGTAAAGATGTCGGCAGGGTTCTCATTGCCACGGATGAAGTCGACTTTGAGCTCCCCCTTCTGGACGAGCTCCCGAATGTAATGGTGACGGATGTCAATGTGCTTGACCTTGCTGTGTGATTTCGTGGTCTTCGTCAAGTCGACAGCGCCGCGATTGTCGCAATACAAGAGAGCCGGGAGTTTCTGCTCCAACCCAACCTCCGCCATCCACACGTGCATCCACTTCGCCTGCTGAGCGGCCCGGGTCAGCGAGATGTACTCGGCCTCAACGGTCGAGAGCGCGACGGTCGCCTGGCGTTTGGAGGCCCAGCACACGGGGGCGCCGGCCATCACAAATACCTGCCCAGATGTCGAGCGCCGCGTATCTTGACATCCCGCGTAGTCGGCGTCGACATAACCAACAGGAGCGAGGGGAGCGTCGTGCGAGTAGACAAGCGCGAGGTCAAGAGTGTTGCGGATGTAGCCGAGGACGTGGAGAAGGGCGCGCCAGTGCTCGATGCCGGGGTTGGTTTGGAAGCGGGAGAGAACGCTGACGGCATGTGAAAGATCAGGCCGCGTAGCGAGCTGTCCCCACATTACCGAACCCAATAGTGGGCGGTAGGGCTTGCCCACCATCTCCGCACGTTCCTCCGGCGTCGTCGGAGACATCGTCGAGTCGAGGTTAATGCCGACAGGGAGAGGGGTGGAGCGAAGGCGAACGGTCTGGAGGTCGTTGTCGGCCAGCACCTTCTCGAAGTACGCGCGCTGGGAAAGAGTAACCGTACCGGCCTCCAAGTCCTGGTCGACGCGCATCCCAAGCAAGCGGTGAGTATTCCCGACGTCCTTGATGTCCCATTTCTGCACTAGCTCTGCCTTACGCCGCTCCCCCTCCTCTAAAGAAGAGGATGCACCCCAAACATCGTCAGTGTACGTGTCAGTTAGGGTGTACTCGCCATCATCCGACGCTTTGACGCGCACGCAGGGGTCTGCCCTCGAAGACACATACCCGAGCTCGTCGTATGTCGTGGCCAGCGTCTCAGCCCAGTCGCGCCCGCCCTGCATCGTCCCGTAAATCGTCTTCTTCAACCTGCACGCCAGACCTTCCTGCCCCTGCACCTCATACCCCCGCGGCTGCTCCATGTAAATCTCCTCCTTCGTCTCGCTGTTCAGGTACGCTGCTTCGAAATCGATTTGCCAGAGGTGAAGATCCTGCTTTGCAGCGATGGCAGCGGTCATGCGGATGGATTCGAGACGAGCGACGGCCGCCCAGGTTTCCTCGTAATCAATGCCGTGGACCTGGGTGAATCCTTTGCCAACGAGGCGCGCCTTGTCGCGAAGCCAATCCCCCGCGCCATCCTTCTTGACGTCGTAAACCCACCTCGACGCCATGATGTTCGCGCCTGCAGGAGGTTGCTGAAGCTCCCAAGTGCCTTTCTTGTCATGAAGGGCCATCTCGACGTCCATCGCAGCTGTCCAGCGCGTCGAGTCGAGATTCATGGCTTTGCTGTAAGTCTTGGGCGCGTAGAGGCGGTCGGGGTTGGAGGTCATGAGTGTGGCGGCGATGTAGTCGTCGAGCTGGGCGTTGAGACTGGTTACTGGATCCCAAGCAGCGTGAGCGCGGGGTTTCAAGTTTCCAATCGCCCATTTCTCCCTATTGACGTGAGCGGCTTCCTCGCGCGCGGCGTACTCGCGTCCATCGGCGGCCTGAGAGCCCGGGGTAGCGACGGGGTGGCGAGTCGAGCGGCGTAGTTCGGGAGCAGGAGCCGGAGGTGCGGGGGGAGGAACAGCAGGAAGAGTGGGAGTGACTGTGGGAGCTGGGGAGTTTGAGCGCGAGTTTGATGCTGACGAATCGTCCGCGGAAGCAGGTCCAGAATCAAACTTTTCACCTGGAGCCTCTGGAGCCGCGCTCTGAGCACTGTTGGATGGAGCCGAGTCCACAGGTGGTTCGTCGTCGGGACCTTTCTCCCCCGCATCCGAAGTGCGGTGAGCCTTGCCCTCGTCAAACTCGACATTACGAGACTCAAACTGCTTCCCAGACTCGTCGATC
Organism: Mycena metata; assembly: GCA_029378385.1. Classification (NCBI taxonomy): domain Eukaryota; kingdom Fungi; phylum Basidiomycota; class Agaricomycetes; order Agaricales; family Mycenaceae; genus Mycena; species Mycena metata. The sequence continues at coordinate 130,870 of JARKIB010000289.1, forward strand.
AGGATATAATTACCTGCGCCCGTGCCGTAGCCAATAAACGTGGCAGGAATTGTACGACTTCCCAGCTTGCTCCCACCATCCACTCTGTGCCCATTAACTATGTTGACCTTCGCCCCACACTTACTCCCAAAAACCCGCAAATGCGACACATCCACCCGCTGCCCATCGAACGACTCTTGCAGGATCTTTCCCGGATGACGCCGCGAAGGCATCAAGTTACGCGTATAGGTCGAGCAGGCCCCAGCTGCTGCCCAGTAGCGCTCGGGTAACCCAGACTCATCTAGGAGGGTGCGAATATCCTCCGTGATGGTCCGAATTCCTCGCTCAGCGAGCCCATTCTCAGCCGAGGAGTATGGTGCGGTCGTCTCGTGAATAATCCCGTGAGTTTTGGAGTACTCTCGCCACTTAACAGAATTAAATGCGTTGTCAGTCCGGACGCGCTTGATTTTGCGGCCCGTCTGCGTCTCCGCCTTGACACGGTACTCGTCAAACGCGGCAATAGTGGACTCGTCGCTCTTGTCCGGAAGGTATGCCGTATGCTTCTGAGAGGTCCCGCTATCGGTGATGAACATCATGTAGACATTCCCGCCAGGAGATGCGACTCGTGACGGGCCCCAGAGATCGAACGCGACGAGGTGGAGAGGATCTACGTCTGCATCTGTATGCCCATCGTACGGACGTGTGTGCTGACGACCCGCACGACAGGTGAGGCATTTACCATCGAGATTGTGGTTAGTGATCTCCAACCCGTCCACCAAATTCTTCATTCTCATCTCTTCGATGGCTGCAGGGGATGCGTGCGACATGCGGCGGTGCCAATTCTCGAGCGTAGTAGGCTTCGCTGTCGACAGCTTCGCGTGGGTGTTATCTGCCTCCAGCACGTACATCCCAGCTGACCCGCGGCCACGCAGAATTGTCTCGTCAGCCTTGCCGTCACGAATATGCACCTCCCCGCCTCCGAACGCATCAGGAAAACAGGTTTTCCTGAATCTGTGACAATCGGGCTGGATTTGGCGCATTTGGTTGAATTGTGAACAAATTATGAACAAATTGTGCTTAGCGAGCACAAATCACAAATTTTCAAAATCGGACAAACCCGATCGTGCAATTTGGATTTGTAACAAATTTGTAACAAATTGGGCACAATTAGGCGGCATTCTGGCAGCATTTGAGTGCTATTCAGGCTCATTGCTTCATCCTTTAACTCACTCAAGACACACGAGGTACAGAGAACACAATATATATTGGGAACTATCTACACAGGAGATGGTACGTCGTAGGTACGTTGTACGTGGAGTGAAGAGATAAGCAAACCTAGCGAACCGTACCCGATTAAGTGAAGGAGACGGCCTATGACGATTATTGCGGCGTGCAATGGTTAATCTATGTTCTCTGTCCTGCGACCAACGTGAGAAAGACAGGAGCCGAGAACAACTAAAGTACTTGCCTCTTGAGCAAGCCGACGCAGACATAGAACGAGGGTTTGCATGCCTGAGGGAGGGTACAAGTGGCAGGGTGCAGAATAGCCAGAAGAGTTTTGGTTAATTCAGAGGAATGCCGGTAAAAGCAAAGAACACACACCAGATCGGCCGGATTACGACCTCAGCCGCCAACGATGGAGGCGATGTTGACGCCTGACCATGGGATGTGACCGTCAACAAACACGCGCAGATACGACGTCCCCCTCTGCATCGAGCCACGTGCACGGGAGGAAGCTTGTACACCGCACATTCATGGTACACCTGTGCCAAGCACGACGGAGTCTACCTGGGCAGATGGGTAAGTCTGAGAAAGAGAGGGAAGGGACTGTGCGCTTGAATGAGGCGCACAAATGAGGTGGGTAGCGGAGGGCACTCGGACATGGAGAGCACGACCGCAATTGGATGCGATGAGGCACGAGTGGGAACCGAAACTTGGAAACCAGTCAGTCAGATTGACGGGGGCAGCGGGCACACATACCACAAGTTTTGGGATGGGATGCGGCCTGAAGCTTTGGATGTGTCTAGAAGAAGTCCACAGAGTCAGTAAGGTCCCATAAAGACCCTTAAACTTACCCTGAGGTGATTTGGGTCAACGACGAGCAAGTTTAACCTGAAGATGAAGGGAGACCGGCAGAGACAAAAGGGGGGAAGATGAAGGGAGGAAGCAGGAAGTATTTGACGTTGTTGTCAACTAGATCAAACCGAACCATTTCCGCGCTCACGTGTGCAGATCCGTGTTCCGGTTGGCAACGCGATGGACATTCGGGTAGGCTCGCTAAGCCTCGCTTGGACTTGCACAGACATCGGTGGCCTTCGTTGATACTTAATCTGGCGCCTAACGCCTGCCACTTTACTGCCACTGATCATGGCCTCTGACCGTTACATATCCATCTCTCTCCCTTAATGTTGAAAACCCTTGGGCCTTCGCCCTACCAAGGGGAACTCGGGATTAAAATATCGGACGTGGGGAGGGGGGGGGGGGGGTCTGGCCAAGGGCCGAAAAAAACTTCTTCCTATAAGTTATGAGAGGGAGGAAAAAGGCTGGGAGAGGCATGGCAGAGCTTCTAATGAGTGAGAAACCTCAAGCTTTGCTTCCCACTCACCTCAGGAGGTGTTGAAATATATATTCCAGTCAAGTTCAACCAAAAGTGGTTTGTCGGCGGTCCCGGAGTAGGTTCAGAGAAAGTCTCCAAGTATAATTGAGGCCCTGGCAGCACTTTGAATAGCTTTAGGGAGGATATCACATACCTTAAACAATAAAATGCACTGGCAGTGGTTGTCCGAAGAAGGTTCGGTAGGTGGCAGGAAGTCCGGAGAGAGCGGCCCGGCGCTAGGGGTGGGAAGTACCTTCCCTATATGGAAGGAGGGGGGGGAGGGGGGGTCCAGCCAAGGTCGAAAAAAACTTATTGACCCCCCTTCCGACTTTCGAATCCCGAGTTCCCCTTGCGCCCTACCACATCTACAGTACCGATGAGAATGTGTTTTTTAAACACCTTCAATGGGTACTGATATAGTCATTCAACACCCTCTGACGACGCCAAATGAACCATTGATCACAGCAAAGTTGTGTAAAATTCTGCCGGGCGACTCACGGATTCAGCACAATTTGAACATCATTTGTGCGACTTGGCATCATTTGTGCCGCTTAGCATCGCTAACCTCGCTTGGACGGATTGTGCCAAATTAGTACAATTCGGCCAAATTCAGAAAAGGGGGTTTTCCTGATGCGTGGTGTAACAGTCAGCCTTGTCAAGTTGGTGACGGAAACAAGATTCGCGGAGAGGGAGGGGGCGTGGAGCACGTTGGTAAAGGTAACGTGAACGAGCTTGCCGTCGACCTGAAACACCATCCTAACGTTTCCCTTTCCGACTATAGTGAAATCGCCCTCGGATGCCAGCGCAGACTTGCCAGTTCGAGTTGGGATGGCTTCGTACGTGGTGAAGTTGTCTCGGTTACGGAAGAAATGGTCACTGGCGCCCGAGTCCGCGAAGGTAAGTGTTATCGAGGACAAGTTGTTCTCGAATGTGCGACTAACCAACGCGGTGGGTGAAATAGGAGCGTGGAAGATGTGCTCGACATGCTTGCTCGCGACACCAACGGGGACGTGCTCGTCCGCGACACCGACTTCGGCAATAGGGTCATTGTCATTGTCGTCGGTATCGTAGATGGAACGAAGCAGCGGTTCCAACGGGCCGACTTGGAGGGGAAGAGGGCAATCCTCATCCTCAACCTCTACCACGCTCGCCGGCAGCAAGGGCGTCAGCAGTCCAGTTTCCTGTGCAGTCACTGGCGGCAGGGGCGTGAGAATTGCTATGTCCTGAATCGACATCGGCGCAAGCCTCGCCATCAAGACGCGGTGAACACCTGCAGTGTCGGCGGGGGCTACAGCTTGGTTCGCCTGTGGTTTGTTGCGTCCGAAATTTGCTGGGAACTGACCCTCCTTTCCTCCGCCAGGCCAGTAGCAGTTCTCGATGGTGTGGCTCGACTTATACTTCGCTTTGCAGCCTGGGTTGGTGCACGGACGTTTCTGGATCGAAGTATTCAGCGCCGTGGAACCAGAGACCACCGTCGCATGCTCTGGCATCCCGGTACTAATTGCGACCGTTTTGATCAGCGTGAACGCATCATCAAGGTCGGCGGCGGCGAACAGAGCACCCTGGAGTCCTAGCCAGCATGGGTCGGGCGGCAAAGAACGGATGAGTATGTTCTTGAGGTCCTTGTCCTCCGCTTTCCCACCCATCATTCTAACCATGTTCGCCTTCTTTCGCAGATCGCTCAACAAGACATCGAGTTCATTACGCGAGTTGCCGGTGAACTTGATCGATTGGAGTTCGCTCTCGGCGAGGGACAGAGCGGCGTCGCTCTTCTTGGCACAGGCTGCTTGGACCGAGTCCCAGCATTCCTTTGCTGTACCATCACGTTTAGCGCCGAGTCCGATGGGATCGACAATATTCGTAATGACCAGCGAGCGCGCAACACCCATGCGATAATTGTACTCGTCGCGCGATGGGTTTGTCGAGTACACAGGGGTGGGGTCAGGCGCGGTGGGCGCAGTGGTGAGTGCGGGCTCGGCGATGCTGCCGTTGAGGTATCCGCCGAGGCCTTTGCTCTCGGCATGTGCTTCGATGAGCACTTTAAAAGTGGGGTAGTTGGCCTTGTCAGGTTGTAGTTTATCTGTGGCGAGCAGAGTAGGTAGGTTGATCATTTGGGAAGCCATCGAGGCTTAGTATGACCGTGGGGTTTGAGTCGCAATATATCGTGTTGTTCTTTCGAGTGAGCTTAGAAGGCTACGGGGCCCATAACCTATTGTAAGAACAAGTAAGTAAAAGCTCAGTCGGGACACGATGGGTGTAAACGACTATATTGCAAGTCGGTAGCATTACCTATTGTAAGAACAAGTAAGTAAAAGCTACCGTAAGAAGTAAGTAAGGTTTGGGTGAATACAAGATACATAAAGCTCACCTCAGTCGGGACACGATGGGTGTAAACGACTGAGGTGCGAGGATAGGGGTGGTAACTAATATATCAGAAAGAAACGGAACAAACGGGTAGTAGTCCGGTATGTACCGGAGCCACCGACGGGTCTCCTTCAACAGCCCCGCAGATACCATATACCACCTCCAACCGAAAGGATGGATTCATCATAATCCTCCTTGCTCGCGAATGCGAGTGACGCGTCCGGCCTTTGCGATACTATCTCGCATTGTGATCGTTCACTATGATTCAGTCAGAATGTTGGCGGGATAACCACTACTTACTTCGTGCCTCCACTTCAGTAGTTTCCGTATATTCGAGATTCGTCAATAAAACCAGTTGTTTCAGAACTTACTTTGAGTGTTGCTCCTGGACCCCGCCATCATACGCTCTGGATCAACAATGGGCAACCAGAGCACTCTGAATTAGGGTTTATTTGGTCGGTTGTAGTAAACACTGGCGCTTCCTTGGCGTGTCTCGAAAAGATACAGTATATCACAACTCCGGGATCGGTTGAAACAGCTAGAGAAAGAACGTGTCCAGTTGTCGAGATTCCACACTCAGAACAACGCAATCCTCTCTCCATTTCGAAAAATGCCACTAGAGGTACCTCACAAAATATTCTTGTGGAAGTTGTTTAGGAAAATAGACCTCCCCGGACTTATGCCGATGAAGTTTCGAATGACAGATAGCCCGACGCATAAGGGCAGTTGCCATATCGGATCCTTCGCTATGATCATTTGTGGAAATCGTATACGCCCCAGGTACTGACCGAGCAGCGTTATTTCCAGTCGAGCCGCTGGTCGCACGCGTCCATAGGTAGAATACTCACTTCCATGGGTGCGAATCATCTGATGCTGTACTTCAAGTTGAGGCATTCAAGGTCCTCTGAGTCGTAACGCATGCAGCCTTGGGGCCACTTTACCCTTGACTCTAGGCTCGTGACCAGCCTGCTACTACGGCAACTCTGAGTGCAAGCACTATGCCGTAGGCAGGCTGGTACTTCTCGTTTTAGGCCAAAGGGCTGAGCCGGAGTTTTAAAAATTTCCCCGAAGCTGGATTTTGCTCGATTCAAAAAGTTTTCAGGTACTTTCTTAAAAATCGGTAATCTATAACCTTCAATCTTGATTTCTGTCCCTTCAGAATATTTGTTTACTTCTCAGAGGAAGCAAGGGGGAATCATTATTAAAATTCCGGATATAGGCTGGGGGGGAGGGGGGCTCCAGATGTTGGATAAAAAAAACTTTTTGACATACATTGTGAATTCACTCAAAAACCACTTTAAGCCACTTGAAAGAAAAATAATGGTATTTTTGTTGCCCACCGGACCTGTTGACCCTCGAAAACCCTTTCTAGGCCGAAATATTGACGCATTTGGTGGTCAACACATGAGAACAGTGTTCGCCCAAAGGGCAAAGGCCTTTGCTAGCCAAAGGCCTTTGAGAGCCCTTTGCAAAGGCCTTTGAGATTTTGCTCGAAATTTTGGCCTTTGCCAAAGCCTTTGGCCATCACATCATCCTGATGAGTCATTTCAATTTCCTTTCCTCCTGCCCAACTTACAGTATGATTTGAGCCCACTGCGGTACTCCTTTCACCAGGGAATGAACAGAATACAGCCCAGATGCAGCTCACTCCAAAGTCTACTGCAATGGCTGCATCAAAAAGTACATCAAAAGTAGACGGCTCTCTATGACGGTCATAATAACTATGGTGCCTCTCCCTATAAGCCATAGGCAGACCTGGTCAGTTTGATAATATGTGACGACGAGTTCGGGCTTGGAATCGTGCTCTGCGTGAATAAAATTGGCGCTGTTGGACCGCGTGGGAAATTGACCAAAGGCCTTTGCTGTGCCCTTTGGCCAAAGCCTTTGCCCTTTGAAAGGCCTTTGGAAATTTCCGACCTCCGATAAAGGCCTTTAGGGCGAACACTGCATGAGAACGATCATTATTTGAATAATATTTCTGTTCTCGGTCACACACCATCCAGTTTGATCTTCAATGAAACAGCCCGAATATCTGCAGAACCCATCATTACATGGCTTACACATTGCAGACCGTCTGAAACGATAAAAAACCAGCCTACCTCGACATTTCCCAGTGGCGGGCCGAAATCTGTCTGCGCAAGCGAGTGATTGCCGACATAGCCGTGGGAAATACCTTCCTCATATAGGGGGGAGGGGGGAGGGGGGGGTCAGAATCTTGGATAAAAAAACTTTATGACTGTATAATTAATGATGATTCCCCCTTGAGAGGAAGAGCTGTAAAAAGCTCAGATTTGGCGGTGAATTGCTGGCTAGGCACTGCCACCAGGTCGGCACTGATCGGCCCCTGCCAAATATTTCAAACTCCAGCCCAGCCCTTTGGTGTGGACCGAGAAGTACCAGCCTGCCTACGGCAACGTGTTTACACTTCCGTGATGGCAGGCTGGTTACGAGCCTACCTTGACTCGTTTCCTGGCCAGCCTCCGAGACCGCATCCCCTGCTACACCCGTCATAGATACGTGGTATGATGGGGGTACCCAACCAGGAGTGGACTCCATTGATTTCTCCAGACTTCCGCCCCTTCTCTCCCGCCACTAACCCTAACCTCTAACCTCTAACCACTAACCTCTAACCAAAACCACTAACCTGAACCTTAACCGGCGGCTTCGCGGCAGGGATACACCGGTTTGATGGCCATTTGTAAGAAAACAAGTGCGACACACTGATGGGAAATGTGTTGTACTTTAGCACGGTGTGTCGCATTTGAGGAGTGTCGGACTGCCGATTCTGTTCTATCCCGTTCTCTCCTTGACGCCAGCGTAAACATCGGTTTCATGTCTGTAGACTATTGTCCTTCCCATTCATAACATCACACTTAACCAATGCGATGGGTCATGGGAGACGCATCAGTGCATGTTGAACTTGAAGCTGGCTCAAAACCTTGTTGAGGCCTGCATTACTACTAGTAACCATCATTGACATCCCAGTATTCGAACGGCGGTGATGATGTGCAGAACTTTTGTGAGTTAACATTTATTTGGGAGAATGAAGAATGGCGCGTACCACAAAGGCAAGAGCTGCGAACGGCAGTATCAGTATTGGCGATGAACGAAAACCTGCCGCTAACCAATTTTAACCATGGCTGCGACCATGACGAGTCAGCAACCCAATGTCTTCAGAGCTTGAGGGTCGATCACTTCGACGAATACAAAACATGATACAGCTTACTAAGGGGTGAGTATCGAGTGAGCAGCATCGGAACAAGTGTTGTTAGCCCGGACAGGCTCGATAAGCCTGTTAAAGAGAAATCCATGAACGTCAAAGTCGCGGTATCAAGAGGTGGACATCGATCGGCAGGGACCACCGCGATAGCGACGAAGGGACAAAACATTTGCGCGGGCCTTGAAGATGGTTACTGGTGACGCGTGACTGGTTTGACCAATTCGACATTTCGACAGCACCCTGAAAGGTTCGTGACAAGACAAAAAATTCGACGTAGGTTGCAAATTTTGCCCTTCTATTGGAAGTAATTCCTTGGGATAGCACAGAAATATTTGTGCTATGTGTTGAATCCTCATTGAGATTATATTTTAAGTTCTTTTGGCACACCATTTTATGTTGATTTTAGGCCAGAATTTCAGAAACCCAACCACATGGGTGAGTTTCAGGTACCAGCGGTCCAAGAACTGGTTTAAACCACACACGGCAAGGGTAGGGAGTCACAGCAATCTTTTTGCCATTTCACCCGGCGTGACGAACCGCTCAACCTATTCGACACCGGCCTCTGTGATGCGTGACCGCAACTAAAATTCGATCGACAGGGGGGTGCGTGACACGTGACTGTCGATTTGAATGTAATGGTACAGTAGTTTGTTATGGTGGTCGTCGAGAGCAAGCAGGTGTTGTTGTTTGTTTCGGAGCATTGTGCCAAACTCGGTCCGAGCTTCCGTGTTCCGGGTTGGCAATCAGCTACAGAGAAAAATCTGGTCGGGTCTGGGCTCCGTCGAGTCAGATCAAGCGGGTCGAAGGATCACGCGTCATCGGCGAGGAAAGTACTACTGCAGCGCAACTGCAGTGGTGGCTCAACGACGAAAGCATCAGGACACTTCACAGACTTTTTATTGTCTGAGTGCGGTGGGAGGTTGTGGGAATGTGTCATATTTATCGCAACAACCAGGACTCCACACGGCGGAGCCAGGTGACTAAAGGGAGCATGACACGGCAGGCAAAGACCCAGGCACACAATTATCGTGTGCCTTAAATGCAGATCCCACGCACATGGCCCGGATATAAGTATCACGCGTAACTAAGGTCTTTGTCGACTTCTGAAAGAGCTTTGTGAACCCTGGGTTGATAGTTGAATCCATTGTTTTGCCGAGTCGCAACAGCATTTGCGGCCGAGTCGTGACTCTGGTACACACCCTTGTCTCGAGGCCAATTACTGGAACAGAAAGTCAAAATTAATTCAAAGTCAAGCTGGGCCTGTAAATTTCTGCTAAGTAGTTACATTGTAGCTAATGTGTGTTCAACTGACAACACAAAGCTCACAAAGGCTTTTGAGAAGACAAACAAAGCCCTTAGTAACCCATCACATTTAAATCCGGGCCATGTGTGCGAGATGTGCCTTTAAGGCACACAACAATTGTGTGCCTGGGTCTTTGCCCCCCTTGTGAGCGCTCAAATCCGCTTTTTGTGGTGTAGCTCGTAGGCTACTCAGGTGGGGGTAACCCTGGGGTTGTAAGCCCTGGCTGCAAACCCTCTCCGTGAACTGCCAGTCACCAACACTCTCCCCTTATCCACAACTGGCGTGGGCCAGCATGGGAAAGCGGAAGATCATGGTAGATCAAGGAGGCCCCCGCTAGCATTTAGAACTCAGTGCGGACTGTGGCAGTTCAGGCACATGCAATTTGGGTAGTGCAATGGCCCCAGTCTTTTCAACACATTATGCAAAATGTGTTGGCACCATCACCTTGATCTTGTTCTCACTGCTATTCGAGAAGTCAACATCACTCTCTCCTCATTAAAATGCCATTTGATCTCTGCTCCTCCTTGGACAGAAGGTTTCCCGATTGGGTTGTCAACACACAAAGAGAAGGTTGATGTAATCATTCAATTAGCAGAACCACGAAATGTCCCAGTTCAAGTTTTCCTGGGAATGATGGTCTATTTCTTGTCCTATCGGAATCAATATTTCCCGCATCACACGCATAAGGCAAAATCTCCCCATATGGGAAAAGGCTATCTGAAAGTACAGAAGTCAGTGGTACAAAAAGAATTGTAGAATTGTCTGTCTTTTTGCTGGCATGAAAAGAAGCACTGAAACAACTACAATCAGAATCAAATTTTAATTCAACCTGTTGCTTCACAATGACCGAGCGAGGGTTTGTACATTGAAAGGCAAACATTCAGATGTGGTTTCCACCCTGCCGAAACAAAGCCTTTTCAAGATGGCCGCTGATACATTAGGGAAATATATCAGCGGCCATCTTGAAAAGGCTTTGTTTCAACGAGTACAAAAGCACTTCTGAATGTTCACCTTTCAGAGGCCCTTTGCAAATTAGACGATTGAAAACAAATTTAGCCCGCCTAACATGTGGTCTGATTGAGGCTCATTCAGTGTCCCTTTCCACGAAGGCGAAGAGACAAAGAATTCCGCTATTTTTTTTGTACAACTGATTTGTCCATTTTCAGACAGCCTTTTCACATATGGGGAGATTTTGCGGTGTTGGGTGTGCATGTTTGATCTGTCAGAGACTCGGATATCCGTGAAATAAATTTGTGCTCAGTGGATTGGGGTCTAAGTATACATACATGAATCATTGCATCAAAAACAGTCAAGATCAGGACTTCTCCAACTGCTTGGAATATTTTGAACTGTGGGAAAATCTCCAGCTGAAAGCAGTGAAGCCAGGCCAAGCCAGGCCAACTCTTGTGGCTTTGGCTTTGGCTTGAGGAAGAGGAAGCCAAAGCCAGCTGAAGCCAAGCCAAAGCCTGGGTTCCAAGCCCAAGCCCAGCCAAAACATGATCATCACTAGAAGTGGGAGCCCGTGCTCTCATGGTATGAGGTAATTTATCCAAATCGGGAACCGCGACCGAAGACTCGGATATCGGAAACCGAAATCGAAGCGCGACCGTCTCGCCTACCGTATGAGCTGACCAAGTCAAGTCAAGTCAAGTCGAAAGTTGTCACAAGTCAACTTAGCCGAGTCGACTTCCGACTTAATGAGTCACGGCAACACTACGAGTCGGGAGTAAAGGGAAGAGGAGTATAAGGTCAGCCAAGTGGTTGAAGAATCCAATGGCATAAGAGGAAGAATTGGGTGGGAGGGGAAAGGAAGGGCAACAAAGGGGATGTTTAAATGTATATTATTCATTGAGGGCTCTCCGCGTGGGTATAACACTTTGCCCAGTCGGGACCATATAAAAACTTCTCATATGAGAGTAAAGTCTGCTGTCGGCCAATAACAAGTGTATTGTGAGGAGACCATAGCCCAGCCCTGAGAGGCATAGGGAGCCAAAAGAGGAGTTCCGAGGGGAGATAAGAGACCCAACCATTGTGGATTTGCCAATGCAGAGGGGTAGAAGAGGACTGGAAGGGGGGATACAAGGATGGAGTATGAGCAAATGTCCTACAGGCGTGGATAGAATAGGAACTCACATTGAATAAACTCTGTCCACTCACAGAGCGGGAAGAATGCAGGGGTGGACCATTGGCAGTACCATCAGCATTCAATGGGGCAGTGGTAAAATCATTGCAGTCGGAAGGAAAGGTGACCGGATCAGTGTGCCCCTCTGGGGGCTCCCTGAATGCAACTATGGTCTCTGCATCCCAAATGCGCACAGTTTGGTCATCGGAGCCAGACACAATTGTCTTGCCATCAGGTGAGAAGGCAACCAATCTGACGCAATCGGTGTGCCCCTCCAGTGGCTCCCTGAGTACTGCTCCTGTCCCTGCATCCCAAACCCGCACTCTGTTGTCAGAAGAACCAGACACAATCCTCTTGCCATCAGGTGAGAAGGCAACTGATCTGACCCAATCAGTGTGCCCTTCCAGCAGCTCCCTGAGTGCTGCTCCAGTCTCTGCATCCCAAACCCGCACAGTGTTGTCAGAAGAGCCAGACACAATCCTCTTGGCATCAGGTGAGAAGGCAACTGATCCGACCGAATCAGTGTGTCCCTTCAGTGGCTCCTGGAGTGCAGCTGCGGTCTATGTATCCCAAATGTGCACAGTCTTGTCTTCAGACCCAGACACAATCCTCTTGCCATCAGGTGAGAAGGCAACTGATCCGACCGAATCAGTGTGTCCCTTCAGCAGCTCTCTGAGTGCAGCTCCAGTCTCAGCATCCCAAATACGCACAGTGTGGTCATGAGAGCCAGATACAATTCTCTTGCTATCAGGTGAGAAGGCAACCGATCCAACCCAATCAGTGTGTCCCTTCAGTGGTTCCTGGAGTGCAGCTCCAGTCTCTGCATCCCAAATGTGCACAGTCTTGTCATCAGACCCAGACACAATCCTCTTGCCATCGGGTGAGAAGGCAACTGATCCAACTAAATCGGTGTGTCCCTTCAGCGGCTCTCTGAGTGCAGCTCCAGTCTCGGCATCCCAAATGCACACAGTGTGGTCATGAGAGCCAGACACAATCCTCTTGCCATCAGGTGAGAAGGCAACTGATCTGACGCAATCAGTCTGCCCCTCCAGCGGCTCCCTGAGTGCAGCTCCGGTCTCGGCATCCCAAATGTGCACAGTGTTGTCATCGGAGCCAGACACAATCTCTTGCCATCAGGTGAGAAGGCAACTGATCTGACCGAATCGGTGTGCCCCTCCAGCGGCTCCCTGAGTGCAACTCCGGTCTCTGCATCCCAAATGCGCACAGTGTGGTCATGAGAGCCAGACACAATCCTCTTGCCATCAGATGGAAAAGCAACTGAGGTGACCCCATCTCTGTGCCCCTCCAGTACAGCAATTGTATTTGGCCACATTTTCATCCTCCCTCTTGTGATTGTTAGTAGTTGTCAGAATTTGGGTGAGAATGTTTTTGTGATTTTGGATTCTTCTGGTGCCAAGGCTAGTGCTGATAAATAAATGTGGGGAGCACTTTGACTAATTGCTTCCGAAAAAAAGGAAATAAACCTTCTGGCATCCGTCAGAAATTGGAAAAGGGGTGTACTCTGATGATCTTCAGTCCTCATAACATGCTATAAGATCATTCCCCGACATACCTTATTTTCCCAAGTTATCAACCTAGATAAGGCCTCCTGTCCAGAGACCACAATCCCAAGTAGACTCAACACCTCCAACCAAAACATAAACTTTTTGAACATCAAGTCCTGCACTTGTTGAGCACTGTATGAATCATAGGCCGTTACCATTAGATGATTCACCCAGAATTCAGCAGCATATCGGACATGCAATGGGATATGGTTGTCACGTCGCTGCCACAAATCTGATATGTTGATGTTCCTCAAGTATGAGGTTGGTAGTTCACAAATATTGAACTTCAGTTGGCTGTTCAACACCTTCATAAGAACAGACACCAGGGTTTGCTGTTGATTGTCTGTGCCACATAGGATTTCTGGCCGGGCCACTTGAACATAAGATGTCATAAACTCTCTGAACGAGAGATGTATGATTTTAATTGCTACCCCTGGAGTATCGGAAACATGGATCACAGCACTCAGAGGGCGTAGTATCCCGAGAACGACTGATTTATCCAGGTCAAGCAAGTCTGCCAGAGTCTGGCAATCTAAAGGTGTCAGGAGGAGCAAAATTGTACTCAGAATTCTCATGGTTCGATTGTATGTTGATTGTATGACTGTTGAGCACGCCGGTCTCTGCAAGCAGCTGATGATGGGATGGCATAATTTACAATCCGGAGATATAGATCATGCAGGTCAGTGAAAACTTCACCATCCAGGAGGTAATCAACAGATTCCTGTGGGGGTGTCTGTGGCAGTCCTGCCAGAACATAACGAACAGCTGTAGCTGCAAACACAAAAAGTCCATTTGCAAGGGCTGTTATTTCTTCTGCCTGCTTTTTCTGAATTTTCCAGGGATGACGTGTCATCCAGTTGTTCCCATTAAGTGATCGCTCAACGTAGAGGTGGATAGCATGCTGAACCACAATGGGTTTAATTTCGTCAAGAGCAACCCTATGTGTCAGACAAAGAAGTGTATCAAATTCCAGATAGGAAGGCACCTCAGGCCGTCCAGTCAGAAAGAATCGGATGTGGTCCGGGATTTGATCAATACTATCGGATAGCCACCGCAAGAATTTCTGGCCATGGTCTTCCCCACATTCATCCAGAGCATCAAGACAGATCACCCATGGTTTTAAACCAAGAGGTAACTTCCCAAGAGTTTCTACAACCAGTTTCTGGAATTGCTGATGTGGTTCTGTGTCACAAATGCGAGTACGATTTTTCTCCAGTGCCTCGATAAGATGAGCACAAAAACTGGGACTATAATCTGCCAGTTGCCTGGCAAGTGTCATAGCAAGGTGATTTATCTCCCTGCGGTCTGTGTGGTCACGGGAAAAGAAAAAAGATGCTGCCAGAGTATTTTCCTCCTCGGCCAAGATAGTTGCAACTGTCTTTGCAATTGTAGATTTACCTGATCCTGCAACTCCACTGAGCATGACTACGCGGAATGAATCAGAGGTGCTGGTCAAGCGTGTGACAAGGTCCTGGATTATGGCAACTCGTGTACCTTCCATGCATTTCTCGGGTGTGTTGACAGCATTATAATGTGCTGCCACATGTTTGAGATCTGCTAGAATCTTGCTGCCAGCTGTGGTGGTGATATTTTCAGCTTTTCTGTCAATTTCCAGTGTCCAACACTGAGTGACTTACAATCCATCTGTGCAGTGGTACTGTGTTTAGAAACAGCATTTAGGAGGAGATAAATTAACATACTAATTATTCACGGTGAAGTATTCAGTCTCGACATTATAAGACATCCTGGGACCTTCCCCAGGACCCCCATCACCACCTTGTAAGCCACCTCCCCCACCTGGGCCTCCTATGCCACCTGGGGAAGATAAGCAATTACTGTATGTCGGCCGACCAAATGTCATGCACCCACCATAGATGGTCTGATTGACGATATGAGCTCGGTGAGACATAGGGCTAGTGAGCATCGAAGGGTAGTGACTCTGAGTAGAGTGCAGTGGATCGTGTGGGTATGGTGCAATAGACGTGGAGGTGAAAGAACAAGGGCTCACTGACAGCCACAGCCCCTGGCCACATGTATCATTTCCTAATTATAGGAACCCCAATTGAACCCCAAACTTCGGGGAAATGGCTTGATTTCTCATGGATGCATATCAACGGCCAGAACATCATCAGATGGAGGCAGATTGGGCGGCGCTGCCATCACTCATTTGTAACATTGAAACTCTGTTGCGAATTTAGAGTCGACTGGTTTCCTAGTGCTAAATATTGATGGGAAAAAAGGGTTATGACAGTCTAAATGGCCTATTCAGACGCGGGGAGTCGAACCCCGAACTCACACGCTGAAATTTTGGGGCAATTAGCAATTTCTTCTATACACGTTGTGGGTGGGGTAAAGAAGCCGGCTGCCAGCCCGTGCGGAGCTCGCACACTTGACGAAGGTGTCACGGACTGTGTCTGGACCACCGGCCGACACGACATGCAAAGAACCAAGAGGCCGCCGCGGGCTGTGAAATTTGAAGCAGTTCAAAGGGGTTCAACTCCTGCGCCCGCATGTACTTAATCCATCCCAACACGATGTTTTTTAAATCCTGCGTTGAACAAGCGGTAACAATCATCGTTTGAAGCAAATGTGATTCAAATATCGAATTTCAATATGAAAAGAATGAGCTTGAATTTGCATTGCTACCTCTTTCCATTCGAGGCCTTGTAAATCAAAAAGCGCTGCTATGTAAAGCAGTTTGATGAGGTTCGATTCCCCATGTCCGCATGAGGAAAAGGGGGGGTAATTCTTCAATCCCCGTTCCGCCGCTTGGAGTTCTCGGTTCAACATACTTCGACCTTCCATGTGTGAATTGGGCATGAAGAGGTAGACCCCACACATAATATCTTTCGTGGAACCGACACAGCGGTCGCCCAAGGCTTTTTGGCCGCCAAACATGGGGTGTAAACAGGCCTTCCCGTTTGGTGTATTTTTCCCAGCCTGCCAAAAATATGCCTCAATTTTTGACTCCCAAAGATGCTTCCTTTTCCCGTTTTGTAACTGCCGACAAAAACTCGACATGTTTCGTGCACTTCTGGTCAGAGAACAGTGGAAATTTTGCTGGGATCAAACACAAGCGGAAAAAGCAGTCTTTTTGGTCAAGAAAAAGCGTGGAAACATGAGGGATGTTTGGATGATGTTCGGTGCACAAGAATAAAGGTTTTTCCGTGTCCCAAACAGTGGACCAAAAATACCCACTTTTTGGATTGCTTTTGGGTCGCCAAAAATCCATCGCGCGCCGAGCGCGCGCTGGGTACACGCTCGGCCGCGCTGAGTGCGTGCGAAGCGGCCGCGCAGTGCCCTCCCATTGCGTGCTCAGCACACACACAGTGCGCCTGCGAGTCGCTGGGTGTCACCATGTCCATGCGCAACGCGTGGTCCCTCGAGTACGTGGGGTGTCAACTGTAGGGTAAACACGTAGATTATAGAGTCATGATTACAATATATTTATCGGTAACCATTTTCTCGCCCCGCCCACGCATTTCAGGCACAGCCCAGGTGTAGAGCTTACCCTAGACATGGGAGGACACGACAAAGAGAGTAGGGGGCGTAAGGAGCCGATGCGACTGTGGCAGCATAATTCGCAGCCGACGGAGCTACATGCTATCACCGCTGCTCTGCAGGTGAGCGGACAGCGCAGCTGGCATCTACCGACCTGTGCCACCCTGCGGTGGCGCGAGTAGATACCTCACGGCGCTGCAGCGTGCGGGCGCGCGCGGATACTCAGCGCGGTATACAGGCGTCCGCGCTTGCCTGCACACCGGCGTGCACACGGCATCAGGGACCTCGATGCCCGCCCCGCCCTTCCCCTCCCCTGGGCGACCCGCTGTTGCCTCTGCCAAAACGGGGAGCGCATAGCTATTGAGAGAATGATCAATTGAGACGCACCCCGCATTGAGCACACCCAGATTCGTTCATCCTGTCTAGAGTGTAGCACGAGTATTGAATATCACGAATATTCGTGCCAAGCCATTCGCGAATGGCGAATATTCGTATTCGTGAATTGAGGTGGCAGTGCTATTCGTACGAATGCGAATATCAGATTTTGGAGAAGTTCATATTCGCGAATATTCGTCGGCTAATCCTCGGTTAATCACCGTGGAATACTGTAGTAGTTTAATCAAATGTTCAAGTGACGGGTGACAGAGGGTGGTAAACTGAACAAATTTAGTGCATGTAACGGCATCATTGTAGTTTTTGGGCTTAAATAGGGGTAAAAAATGTCAAAAGATGTCAGCCGGCACTTGCCGGCCATCTATTTATGGTAATCTTGGATGATTGCCGAGGAGTGAACACCAAGCCGAGTGAACACCTGTGGTGACAGGTGACATGGCATGGACATTTGGTCAAAATAGTACAGTAGAGCAACCTGAGATCAGGGACTCTGACAGGGAGCTTGTTGTTGAAGACAACAGCTCGGAGTTCAGTAGCTGAAATTGAACTCTATATGCATGGTATTCGTGAATAACTCACAACTAATGAGTATTCAAACTCGCTGAATATAAATAGTTGCCACTCACGAATATTCGCGAATACTGCTTACTAATCAACGAATATTCGCCATCAATACTCGTACGAATGCGAATATCACTTCTCCAACTTTGATGAATATTCATATTCGCGAATGTATATTCGTGCTTCACTCTAATCCTGTCCGTCCCAAAGCCTTTCATGGCATCCGACGCCCTGCTTCCTTGCTCCGGGTTACAGGACTTGTTTCGCGGTCATTGCTTGGTGCAGTCAAAGAGAGCGCGGGAGGATAAGACCCCAGAGGTTCACAATGATTGCGGGGGTCAGGACGTCGATTTAACGAGATCGGGGGGCGATGGAATGAGACCGCGAAAAGTAGCAAAAAGATGCCATAGCATGTGTCTGGACCGTTGGAATCCAGTGAGACGCTGGCAGGTCGGTGACAGGGGGTTGTACAGCAGTTTTGAGGCTTGAGCGAGCCAGGGCAATGCGCAGAGAAAGCTTGCTGGTGCAGGAGACGGAGTGTGTCACAGGTGACAGTCACGAATTGCCTCTTTGAGAAATGCCCCTGAATGAACTTTCGCGCCCGTACAGCAGCCCCATGGACATTAAATCATGCAGAATATTTTATAGTAGCGCTCTGAGCCCTTTGAGGTCAAAAAAACGATACGGGTCAAAAATCACGGACACCGTCGATGAAGCTGAAGACCGAGGACTACTCAGTCTGGCTGAATAGCAGGTCGAATAGGATCAGGGAGTATCTGCACCCATGGTAATAACAAATCCTTTGGGCCTCAGGCTGGTAGGTGAAAAATTAAAGCAAAACATGTTAGCCTGATAAAGTTTCACATTCGTTCTCCATTTCCAGGGATATTCAACGCATTCCGTTTCGACAGAAAGGCTTTATATTTTGATTCCACATCGTTTGGCTTCCAAGGAATTTCAAAATCAGGGGGGTCAAAAATCACGGTCGCGGAAAATGGTGTCGACGAACATCAGGAAAAGGTCATTCGGGTTCAAGACCAGTTCAAAGCAGCTCAGGAAAGATGTCCCTACCTAAGCATTTCGAAGTTTTTGAGCTGGGAGGTGGTAAACGAAAAGTTGGAACCAAAGATTTCTGTTTGAAGCTCAAGGTCAGTACAACTCTGTGCGGACTGTTCGACTCGAACACCCAATATCGGGAATTTGAGTAAAACCAGTGTTCTACTGTTTGGAAATTATAAACTGACTTGCTGGATGCATATGGGGTGCTCAGAAGCTCTGGGGAGTTCAAATGAGCTCTGGTTTGGGAAGCCACCAAAATTTAGTGATCCCCAATTAAGCCTAATGCTCGAGATATCCCGCCGATCCTGATATGAAGGATGGATTACTGCCTTTCTACTAGCTCAAGGTATCGCAGAAAAATACAAGATAGCCGGATGAGGCTCTGGTACGTGCATACCGAGTGAGTTTCTACCGGATCTTTCAGAGGGATAAAATTGAAACTGGGGTAGTTTCGCTTGAAGAAACCGGTAGGAAACGGATGGATTCAGAGGAATATAAACTACTAACATGCCCGGAGCGCAATTGCGGTAATGCTGCACCCAAATGATGCGCCGTGGAATGCGATCAAAAATCGCAATATTCATTCCTGCAAGAAGCCCAGCTGTAGATTGAGCGAGGTAACAACACCAACAGGCGTGCATGAATCAAGGCATGAATAGTCCGAGGTCTTCTCAGACGTGCCTCAAGCAACCGACGAACCTGACCCCACGCGGGTGAGCCAGTCATAGTACCGGGGTAATTTTGATACCAGTAGACCAGGAGTGGCGCAAATCGGGGTTTACTGCGCAAGACTAGTTAGGAGGATCGCCTCGTCGACGTTCAGAAAGATATGGTGCTCCATTTGGCGCATATACGGGCCACGCGGCTGAATGCATACAAAGTCAAATAATTGGGTAGAGCAGGTAGGGATGGAATTAAGCCCCACAACAGGATGAGGAGCCGTCCCGGGCAAAATGTGTAAAATTCGATTACCACGACAAAGCAGTCGTTTGACGTCAGGGAAAGATACTGAAGCCTATCTATAGAGCGCTAGTATACTGTGGTGCTATACAAGCGGTTGTGCGGGCGCGAGCTGGCGGCAGAAGCAAAAAAACCACCCCAGAGGTTTTTTATGCCCAAAGAAGCGAGGGCAGCGCAGGTGCAGTAATTTAACGTTCCAGCACAAGTAATAATGAGGTAAGAGTCTTAAATAGTATAGGAGAAAGCACAGAAAGGGCCAGGAGGGCAGAAGCGGCCGTATTTCAGAAATTGACGGTAATATTGATTTCGTGCGTAGGTCCTGTTTGAAGTGAAAAGGGGCAAAGAGCGTGTCATTATTAGGTAGAGAGCCCTTTGTTTGTGTCTTGCTTCAGCCAGTGAGGCATCGGGGCAGGGGAGCAAGCCAGGAGGAGCGGTGCGAGGTGGATGCGGAAGCGAGGCAAGCGACGGCCCGAAGGTGATGTGATGTTAACAAGCGTCAATACGACCCATTGTTGACCAAACCGCGCCCGCCATCAAAAGAGCCAGGGCGCCATCAACAACGCCGCCGGTGTAGCGGAGCATCGGGTGCGCCTTAAGCGAGTAAAACCTGAGCCGGGTTGAGTGATGTATCACGACGCATCGCTATACATCACAACGCATCGCTATCCGACCGAAAGCACGGCGGAAATGACGACGCGCGAACCGGCAGGTCGGCAGACGGCCGGACGTGCAACCTGCCGCCGTTCCTGAACAAGCGGAGTTCAAAAACAGATGCCGTTGGCTCGGATTCCGCGAATTGATGTAACATCGACTCGATCCTGCCGTGTATTACTTTAGGGTTGACCTCTTCCTTGTCGCTCCCACAGACAGTTTCTCTTTGATGTCAGATAACACATGGAAGCACGCAAGTTATTCTTTTTTACACTTGCTTCAATACAGCTTTACCTTGTCATCAGGAGTTTGACCTCCCGAGTCAAACTCCAACTTGAAATCATGAATGGTATGTGTTACAACCGAGGGTATTATGTATGTCGCCGCACGGCCTTAAACTGATAGGCGAGCCCTTTTGCTAATATACAAGTCGTTCAATGTGATTCCCGGTTCTACTGATTCGCCCAATACAACCACCCTTTTCAGATCCTCTTTGCAGCAAATTAATGACCTAACTTAGGCCAAAATCAAGAAGCTCCAGGATCGAGATTTGCGGTCCCAGCTTTTCTGCGAAATGTATTCCCACGGTTCAAGTTGAAGTTTTCAGCTATAAGTTATTATCCCCATCGATTGTGCGGTAATCCGAACACCTTTCGTTATAAATCCTTTCCCTCCCTCCGTTCTTCAATGTTATTCTCAGTGGGATATGTCCCCCCGGTTGCAAGTGTCAAGGCTCTGTATCGTCGATACTGCCAATGGCACATTAAGGAACCCCGCTCCAGGTGAGTTTTCTCTTTCGAACGGCTCATTTGCTGACCAATATGAATACCATCTGTCAGTATCTTGCTATCTCTACGCAGCGAAGCCTGTCAGTAGTTATGGCATTTCGTTGGAGATTTTGATGAAGAGGGCATTCAAATAGCGCCAATGGATATGCATTTGTACCATCCACGCTGAAGCGAATTGGCCGCTGATATCAATTTTCTGACGCTCCTCGCTGAAAATTGCACCCCGTCGCACTAAAATCAGGGCAAGCCCCTCAGCATGACCACCCACGCCGAAGTGTATTTTCAATTTTCTAACGGTCCGGACGGAAAATCTCAACCAGTCGCACTACAATCAGGGCGAGTCCCTCAGCGTGACCATCCACGCTGAAGCGAATTGGCCGCTGATATTAATTTTCTGATGCTTCTCGCTGAAAATCTCACCCAGTTGCACTAAAATCAGGGCGAGTCCCTCAGCGTGACCATCCACGCTGAAGCGGATTGGCTGCTGATGGCAATTTTCTGATGGCAATTTTCTGACGCTCCTCGCTGAAAATCTCACCCAGTCGCACTAAAATCAGCGCGAGTCCCTCAGCGTGACCATCCACCCTGAAGCGAATTGGCCGCTGATATCAATTTTTTCTGACACTCCTCGCTGAAAATCTCACGGAGCCGCACTAAAATCAAAGCGAGTCCCTTTGCGTGACCACCCACACTGAAGTGGACTTTCCATTTTCTGACGCTCCTCGCTGAAAATCTCACCCAGTCGCACTAAAATCAGAGCGAGTCCCTCAGCCTGACCACCCACGCTGAAGTGTATTTTCCATTTTCTGACGGTCCGCACTGAAACTCTCACCCAGTCGCACCAAAATCAGTGTGAGTCCCTCAGCGTGACCATCCACGCTGAAGCGGATTGGCCGCTGATATCAACTTTCTGATGCTCCTCGCTGAAAATCCTCAGCCAGTCGCACTAAAATCAGTGTGAGTCCCTCAGCGTGACCACCCACGCTGAAGTTCGCTAATCCGCGGCCGTTTTTTGTCGTTCTGCTGAACGCTGGCGCGGTGAATTATTGACTCCTGGGATAATTCATCCTCGAGGGTTAACTCACACGATCCTGAAGCATCTCAGCAACTCTGCCACCGATCGGCGATTTTTGGTCCCTACCACCGCCTTCAAGTTACTGAACGACTCAAGGTCTTCTAATTCAATGGTCCCAAATCTCTGATGCTCAGCAAGTGCTTTGATATGCTTCTCAGTTGAAAGTATGAAACATCCCGCCTGTGATCTCAATTCCGGAGCAGTACTATTGTAGTTCTTCTGTCGTTCGTTCTGCTCCGTGTGGACCTAAACGACATCGTTTTTCTTCCATGGGTGACCACGCGCCAAACGCTCCACTGGCATTACTTCCACCCCAGACCTGGTCTCCCTCTGCCTGCCCGATCTTGCCTGCCTCGCACGAAACGAATTATACCACATCGCACTTGGGTCCGTCTAGTCTACACAAGGACTGAATGCGAAATGGTTCGCAGCTGCATCTTATATGCGTGCGTGATATTCTCCGACCTAAATTCTCAGCTGCTGTTAATTGTTTCGGCAGGTAAACAAAACGTCGGGCCTCCCCAAACAAAGCACGAAAATGCTATAGCAAATACGATTTGCCTCCGCGTTCACCTTACTCCAGTCTCACGCCCCAATCTCACACCGACATGAGGACCGAACGCGAAGTGGTTCGCAGCTGCACCACCTACGAAGTGGTAGATCATGGTACGCAGCCTTAGCCTGTTCGAGTCGGGCTCAGTCCATGGTCGTTCTGAATCGCGTTTTTTCTCCCTGTTTGCCGATATGGCAAATGTTTCATTCATTCTTGCATCTTTCTGCCCAGGTCCCGGTGTACGACCGCTCAACACCGAGAGACCCGCGGACGTGGGTAGCGTTAATTATTCTGTGTTGGGTATATCCCGCTGAAGTGCAATTACTCCCCTAGCTTTTCTCCCGGCCGGACGACATTCCGAGCATATTTCCATCGCGCGACAAGGGACGAGTTCAACAGCTTTGCGTGCGCACTATTCTCTGGGGTAGCATAAAGACATAACGAACGCTCAACTGCAATAACAGTCACCGGTGGGACAAACGTCGAATTTCACCCCTTCCCAGCTCCCTAACGAAATACACCCTGGTTCACATGGTTCGACATGAATCCAATTCCCATCGACAATACAGAAGGACTGAACGCGAAATGGTTCGCAATGCAAGAAATATGTTGTAGGTTGACGTCCGTTCGAGTCTGGCTCGGTCCATGAAGTCCTTTTGGTGAAATCTTTGACCCATGCTCGCATATCTTTAGCTATGTGCCAGCACCGCTGGAGCGATTTCTTTTTTTTGCACGCCGAATCTTCCAAGTGTGGACGGGTCCGTAGCGGAGGAGTACTCAACCAATCAAGTAGCCCCGAACCTTCAAGTAGCAAGTTATTCGTCGAATATCATGAGGCGAAGGAGAATCAACGTACACTTTAGAGTGCAACCAAGCATCCTATCCGACAGATATCCAGGGGTGGACCTCGTTCAAATCGAGGAGGGTGCATGTGAGGGCTATCGAATTTTATCCTGTTAGACGTTGAATATGTTCTTGCGATTTACACTATACGCAACCTGATTTTATTTATTCTATAATATTTAGTGAACTGGGGCTTACTTTTTGAATCGGCGCTGTGTGTGGCTCTCTCGGCCGTGGGAAACCGATTGATTCTGGGGTTGGCACGGAACGAACCGTTGAACCAAGGCGACAAATTGAATGGTGCTTCAATATCGATGCTCCAGGTTATTCGAGACACCCAAGGGGACTGAGAGTCGACAGGATTCAGTTGAGCACGGTGATCCATTGCTTTTTGTATTCAAATATTTAACCGCTGCATTGGAATCTGGAGCAAAAATTGGCAAAAGTGGAGGCGGAGCTTGGACAAAAGAAGCTGGGGAACATCCTCAGAACTTAAGAAGGCAAGGCGAAAATGGGAAACAACTTACAAAGCCCCAAATACAGGTGCTGCAGGTAAGAATATCGGAGGTGGTGCGGCAAAATTACCTCTTGGGAGAGGTCTCCGGAGTGCAGTGTTGTGGGCTGAGAGCAAGTTGCAGCAAACATCAGCCTCCCGCCGGGACACACCAACACTGCCACGGCGTGCCACGGCTTTTTCCCGGGGCCCCTCAAGCACCCCCTAGACAGAGCTGAGTCCAGTGCTTTGACAATATTTCCATCCGCACCAGCTCATCAGCTAACATTGCTTTACCCTGTGATCCTGCATTGTTCCCCGGACATTGAACGATCCATCTCAATCCAAAAATTGTCAGCTGGCGCAACTATTTGAGCCCGCGCTCGCCTTTTATCTCAGCAGATGCGACCCACATGGCCAACGCGACTGAGCTTCCCAATGCGTTTACACCTCTGGCATTCTTGCCTCCTACCCTAGCCGCTCAATTTGAGGTTTCCCGATATCTCTACGCGGCAACACTTGGAGTAAGCATTCAGATGGTTTTGTTTTTCCCGCGCGCGTTTTCATCTCCAATTCATAGGCCTACATCTGGGACATTGCCCTCAACCTTGGAAACGACTCAGCCTTGTTATTCAAGCATCGTTTTCGTTTCCCAACAGCTCTTTACTTTCTTTCCAGGTCAGTTTGCTTGCTTTTTATCTCTTAGGTCATATACTGAACCAGTTCATTTGCTCTGAAAAACGAAAGACGTGAGGATGTAGGCCAAGGTGAAACAAGATTATTTTGGCTGGTGCTGGGCTGAAGATATACAGTTTCGCCGGTTGCCAATTGTGCGGCCTTGCAGCTTTTTTTATTTTTTATTTCTATTTAATCAGTTTTATTTCCCCCTCATCGCGTACGATATGTTAGGGACCCCTCTGCACTATGGTACGTTCTAATCTCTAATTGCCCGTGTAGTATGTAAATTCGGCATAGCTAGGAGATTCCCTGAGGGCGTCTGATAGCGGGGAAATCCCGCGTACGATGTAGTTGTTAGTATTAGCTCGGAATGTAAGGTATTGATGATGTGAATAAGTATACTATACGCGCTGGGCAGGGGAGATCCAGTCGGGTCCGATGCCGCGAGGGAGTCTCGGGGGAAGGAGGGCATTGGGCAGGGCCACGGCGTTTAGCCCGGCGATTCGTTCATCTCGTGTGGGAGTGTCAAGATCGCGCAACAGGGGGAGTTCACCATAGACGGGCTCGGCATCGCCGTATACACAACTATCATTCAGAACGGAGGTCCTGCGGATACTGAATTAGAAAGAGAATGTCCAGAGAGCGGGCGAAGCCTGAGCCTACCCAACGGGATTGGAAGTATGGAAGCGCGATAAATGCTATCCTGGTCCATACACCGGACAATGACGATATTCATGGTGGTGACAGGTGTAGCCGCGGTGTGGTGCAGTAGCAATGATGCGCGATACGCCAGGTACTTCGTGGATCTGGGGCTGTCGCTGGGCTTCGCACACCCTTGCCTCTAACCGCAAGAATTACGGAAAGGAGGCGGTGGGGAGGCGCCGGTGGATCGGACCCGGGAAGCGTGGCGCTTGACGAGCTGGGGCGCGCAAATAATATTTCCAGCACGACGTTAACAGATTGCCCATCTGCCCATTGACAATTCATGCGCTTCTCCTGGTATCGAATTCATCGGCCCGGTGTGGTGCTACTGGGCCTTCCCGACAGAGCGATTTTGCAGGAGTATTGGACCTGGGATTCGGAGCCGTCGATTCCCATCGGTTTCTATTGATCGTTACGTCTTTGAGAATGCCCAACTGACCCAGATAAAAGTTGTGTACAATGTCACATACTTACGCTAAATCATTTTAGACCCTTCCTGCATTCTGCTTCCTCCCAAATCACCTTCGCAGCCAGAGTCAAATCAAATCAAATCACTTGCGGCGGCACTTTCGACGCGCTCCGGAGCGAAAATGGCACAGGTCAGTGCCGCTCTCAAGCCCGCGACCATCGAGGAATGGGGTAAAGTTAGGCGTGTGGATTCCGACGAAGGCGACACGATGCGGGCCTGGTCTCTCGGCACGACAGCGGAAGACAGCAGAGATGCAACTTACGTTCGGGTATGTGCTGCTTTCAGAATTTTTATTTAATAACGAACAAGTAAACAGTATGAGATGCTCGAGGACAAGCACATGCGGAAGCGAAAGCGCGAGCCCGAATTTGAACTCAAAACTTACTACGGTCAGTTAACGCACATCTACCGGGTGCATTTCCCGCAGAAATGCAAGGCCATGCATATCGAAGACGAAACCACTTACATCCTCGCCGCAATTCGTAATTGTGTGCTGTCTTAGGACGACCCACAGTTGCGTGGCCTAGACATCCACTTCTACTCCCGCTATGGCGGGCTGGATGTAATTGACATCACAAGCGTCCAGTGTCTGATCGGTCGGGTGAAGGATCTGTCGGATGACTGGGCAATCATTGACCGTAGCGGCTCTCTTGCCCGTGAGTGAAATGGGGAAGACGAGGCTGCAGAAGAGTGGTTACTTCATATTTGAACAAATCCGAGATGTGGTTCAGACTGGAGCAGCAACAGCTTGAAATCACCCGGTCTTAGGTTGAGTGTGCTATAGGTTGAATTAATAAGGTGAGCTTCCCCGTTGAAAGTACTCCAGCCGTAGGTTGAAATCTGTAGGTCTATTACCAATTACCATCCTACAATATAGGTTAATCTGATTCAACCTATGTTCACCCCATCTCAGGTTAATGTGGGAAGTTCATCCTAACGCTTGTTGAAACTCAACCTGATCTGGCTCCATAGTGCGAGTCCCACTCCCATAAATCTCGTCGTTACTCAGTGCCGCGTCAGTCCGCGCCGGTGCGCGCCGCCCAGCGTCATTTTTACCATACCCGGCCTGGGCAGCCTGCGTGCTCATGGCTCGGGCTTGGAGCACGCATCTCTCTCAGCCGGTCGAGCCAAGAGGAATGGGCTTCCGCTCGGTGGGTTCCCCCACGCCTCCTTTCGCTCGAGATACAGAGCCCGCGCGTCACTCCCGTTCCGGACAACGAACGGAGTGGCTCGGTCGGCCTGCGCGAGTCCGGCGCCGGCTATTCGGTGTCTCAGATAGTGGCGGCCACGACCCTCGACCCTCTTTGCCTCATCTGGTCGGGCGGTGATCTCTGATACAACCTGCTTTCATCCGCCGCTCCTCAGGCTGTACACCGAGTAGTCCCTTCGCAGAATTTCCATATTCGAATTGACAATTCCGTCAGGACTGTGGATATCTCTGTAGTGGAAAGATTGTGTGCTCTCTCTCTCCCTCCTTCGACACCACTGAGAGAAACCTCCCGTTGTCTACCGGTATTGCGTATACTTTGAACCGGCAAAGTTCATGCATCGCTATATTCGAGTTTGGGGACCATTTGCTCACGACAGATATCTAGCCATGCGGCTCCGAGCTTCTCGAAATCCGATACCTGTAATGGAACATTTGAGAAACTCGAAAACAAGACTGGTACATACACACCTCGTTGAAGATCTGAGCACTCACGCGAGTGTACCACTTTCCATTGTGATAAAATTGAGTAGCATATATGTGGTGCTTATCCAACAACAGTCGCTTCAGTTGGGAGTAAATGGAGAAAGAAGGCGGGAGTGAACTCGGGAGGGGGAGCTCTACGTTTGCCTATTATCACATTGCTAAGTCCCGGATGGTTAAAGGGAACGTGAGATAACCTACCATGTTCCCTAGTTGCTCCTCTGAGCCTTCCAAAACTGCTGTCCCCATTACCTCAGCCAGCCGCCTCCCACCGTTGACTGCTAATTGATGACAGTATTCATTGATCTTCTTCTCTCCCCCCAACCATTCATGAAAGTCCAGCGCTAATACAGGTCAGCGCGAGGACTCAACATGACTGAGACTCTAACCATGATTAACGCTGAGTGGGATGGTCACATCCAACGTCCCCGGAACTGAAGTACTTAGTTCTGTTTATAAAACGAAAAATGAACATGAAAACTCACAGAAAAATCGCATCGGGAACGTGTCAACTTCTCCCGTCTGATGCGACGGATGATGTGCAGACGTTTGTAGAGCCGACTTGATCATGTCTTGATGCCTCGTAGTAACTGAAATAAGTCCACGGTGTCGCCAAAAAAAATAATTGAGACATACTTCCTGGGCACGTACAGCACCGCACATGCCCGCTTGGCATACATCCATTTGCTACAACTCTGGAAAGTTAAAAAAGGAATCACACACTGACACCCTCTATCGACCGACGAGAGCTTTACCGAAACCCAGAAGTCCGGTTGAGTATCCTCCAAACGAATGTTAGCTTCTTGTCCGAGGGAATGGGCCGCATCGACGATGCTCAACACCCCTTCTTCTTTGCATATCGCCGCCATTTCGCGCCAGGGAAGGATAATTGCGGGGCCAGCAGTAATAGAATCGAAAGTTGCAACGATCTTGGGCTTTGAGCCGGTGGGGAGAGATAAGTACGAATCTCTTTCCTTGAGCACTTTGATGTGCTGCTTCCAGCGTTCGAGAATCTCCGCGCTGCTCTGGGGTAACTTTATCTCGAAGCATGAGAAGTTGAGCTTCGGCGTCGTATCGCAAATATGCTGCACGGCCCGTAAAATTGAGTCGTAGGCCAGATTAGCTGAAACGAATGTGCGACTGTGAATGAGAAATGGGCAAAAAAAGGGAATGTTCGCACTGATGATGATCGTGTCTCCAGCCGCCCATTGAATATTGTGAAGCACAGTATTCACGGCGAGGGCAACATTGGGGACCAACACACACTCGTCGGGTTTCGCCCCGATGATTCGCGCCAGCCTCTCTCGCGTTCGAGTCAAAGCGGGCTCATACTCCAGGCGGACAAATCGGTCCGGGTTGGATTCCACCACGGCATCGAGGGCATTAACGGCCACGGTCACGTATCGAGGGACAGAACCAAAGGAGCCTGGCAAATAGTGAGCTCAACCTTTCGGCCTGAAGGAGCTCACCGTGATTCAAATTGATGTACATTGGGTCAAAAGCAAATAATTTCCGGGCGGAATGTCCAAACGGTGGAGGGGTTCCAAGCAACAGCGTTCCCTGCATTGTCAACACTTTCAAGGATTCGAGCGAAAGGACGCGAGTCCAGATATACCGCGACCGGGCGAGCGGATCCGCCGACAGAGCCCACACATGCATGTGCACGGGCTTCAGAGGCCGTGAACGTGTTCAAGTTGCAAGAATAGGAACTGCGATGCAAGCGGACATCCTCACAGGCGCGTTGGCGGCGTTCCGGAAGAGAGCCGTTCGCTTCGGCCGCCTACAGCTGCGGAATTCGCTGACGAAGTGGCAATTGAACCCTGAGAAAATCTTTCTGAGGCTGTGCTGAAGGCCGTGATTACTTTTAGGAATGTCAAAATCTGCTCAAAATGCATCATGAGCATAGCTTAGCACATTTGGCACATACGGCCTTGAATCGAGATCGGCGATGCAATACCGAGGTTTTTCAATGGGTTTGCGATGGTTTAATTTGGGATTGGCACTGATTGGCACCAAGTCGTCCCCAGGACTTGTCACAGTTGTATCCACTTGTAAGTTGCGGTCTCTCAACGATTTTGAGGAACAGACTCCAGGACTCGGAGTGATTTCCGCAGGATGACTGCCTGGTAATGTTGTTTGCTAGCTGTTGTCTGTTGTTTTTCTTATACCCGCAAAGATAAACTTCCCCAACGTCAACAAGCCGATCCGACGAGTTAACATCACGCTATAAATACTACGCCACAGATAGACTGCCGTGCCCTCTTCGTCGTCAGATTCCATGATGAAGATGCTGCGGGAGAAGTTCCTCCATCATGCCAATTTCAACCGTGGGAAGTTTTGACACGCCGCCCAGAATAATGACTTCCCACGGCGATATCTGATTCCTCTTGGCTGATTTAGGGACATGCGCGCTTCCTATCAGTGGCGTCTTTGACAGATTCGCGCTGGGTCCCTGCATTTCATCGTTACTATAGTGGGCATCTTCCGAATACGCCGATCTGCGCGTTTCTAGTCGAATGTCAGCGTACTTACAAAGGCCGAGTTTCCGCCGCTTGGAGGAATCCTGGGGTATATAGTATACGGGACCAATGGGCTCCTTGACTCCAGTTCCGTGACTTCCCATCCGTCTATCATATGGATCCTCTTCCACTGCCGAGTACCCTTCCATTGTCGGTCCCTGCGCGCCTCCAACAATCTTCGGTGTCGGCGTGCGGGTTCATCACCCCTCCGCTCACTGGAGAATTCTCTGTGCCACAACTCTACGACTGGCACTACGAGAACAACAAAGGACACTCTGTATTTATCCATGGCTCAGACTCCTCTCCGGTGACCTTTGCGGACTTCATTCCGGCGGCTCATCTTGCCGGGCGCTATGTCACGCGGGCCACCACCACCTCTGACGACGTCGATTTCAACCGAATAACTCGCTCAGTGGTCGCAATATTTGCTGCTAGCGGTGAGATTTTGCGTTACTCATTACCTCAGACCAGTGACGCGGACCAGATACCATAACATATTTTACAACTTTGATTGGTATGTTTAGAGCGGGCATCCCGGCATTCCCCATCACTCCCCGATTTTCGGCGGTGGTGGTCGCCCACCTACTCGTGAAGAGTAAGGTGTCCCATATAATGGTTGGCGAAGAGGACAGCCTCCACGAAATCGTTGGCGACGCCGTTCAAAAATTGAAAGATGCTGGCGAGGTCGTCCCCACAGTTTGTAGGATGCCTCAGTTCGACGACATTTACCAACCCCAAGCCGAAGTCGAGTGTCTGCCCCCGTGGAATTATGACTGGGACCACCCGGCTCTCATCATACACTCTTCCGGTGTGTACCTCGTCGAACGTGGCTAAACACACGCCGATTGAAACCTCAGGCTCAACTGGATACCCAAAGCCAATCATATGGACTCACCGCATGGCACTTCAATACTCCTTGAGACCATGTACGTGCTCCACTGCAAGTGAACAACTCCCTTTTCAAGGGTTGGTTTAGGGCAAGGAGATCGCGATTTTACCGGCCAGGTATTTGCCGCCCATGCCCTCGAACTTTTCCACGCAATGGGTCTCCACTTTGCGCTTTTTGTGGTATGTTTGAGTCTCTCTCCGCGGTTCCTGCCTAACTAAGTTTGAAGGCCTCGGCTGGCATCACCCTTGCTACATTCTCACCCGCCTCCCCCGCCACTCGCCCAACACTGGACGGTGTCTTTCGAGCGCTTTTGGACTCGAAGCCTGACTTTGTTTTGGCACCACCCGTATATATTGCTGTGAGCCCCAACCAAGACTGTTGCTGGTGCTTTCTTGGAATTGTACGCAGGGGTGGTCAATGGACAGTGATAAAATGAATTTCCTAAGCAAGAGAAGAGGAATTGTGAGTGAGATGCCGAGACCACCTTCCGTCCGCTGATTTTGCCTTTCTACAGCTGTATGGTGGACGGTTCCTTGATAAAGATGTCGGCAGCAGACTCGCTGACCATGGTGTTCAAATATACACTATTTATGGCACGTGAGTGCGGTTTCAGAGTCCGAAGTGGTGATTCACATTTTCTAGGACGGAAACTGGAATGCTGAACATTATGCTTCCAAGTAATGTTTTTCTTTTCTTGGGTCCTCCTGAACCACTCTGAAGCTTGTTGCGATAGAGCCAGTACTTCACGACTGGGAATACTTCGAGGTAAACCCTCACGTCGTCCTCACGATCGTCCGAAACATCGATGACACCTATGAACTCATTTTTCTCGTAGGTCTTCTTTATCGTGTGAATTAATGTTGATTTACTGTTTGGCAAGGAGCGAGATGTTCAGGCGATTGGCGTGACAAACACTTACCTTGACGGTCCGCTCAACGTCTTCCAAATCGTCTTACGAAGCTGTACTGAAGCAAACCAGGTCAAAATGGCTATAGCAACGGCGATTTGTTTCAAGTACATCCACAGAAACCTCACTTCTTCAAGGGAATCGGGAGGACAGACGAGCAGGTCATGCTTTCAACAGGCGAGGTGGTCCGTTTACATCCATGCTATGAGGTCCTACGTTATCTCAACAATGTTTCTAGATCAACCCATCCTCCTTTGGTAGGCAGACTTGCGATTTCAATTCAATTGCTGAGGAATACAGCAGAGGAATATGTCTCTCAAGATTCTGAAATCACCGGCGCAGTTATATTCGGCAGGGGGCGCTCTCTCCCGGGAATAATCGTTGAACCCGTGGTTGGGATCAAGACCGGAACTCGCTTGGAGACCCATATCTGGTCAGTCCTTTTTCTTTTGAGTCTTTTTCTTCTTGCCTCAGTTAGATTAATGTGACGCTAAATCAGGTCCAAGATTGAGGAAGCAAACCGTCTCAACCCGAAGCAACCGCCGATTCCACAGGAGGTACTCAAACTGCGCATGTCTTCCCGTGATTTGCCAGCTCATCCCGACAACCAGATGATCATAGTCGCGACGGCGGAAAAACCCTTCACCTTTAGTGGAAAAGGTCTACCCCAAAGGACCGCCATCCTCAAAAAGTACGAGAGCGAAATCGAGGCACTCTATGAGGCGATGGCTGCGCGACTTTATCCTGCTACTTTCCGATCGTCGTCGCTCTTTGACGTCACACTTGCCTTTGATATACCACACCAGCCACACCTCCGTCCGAAATCGAACAACGCCGAGATCGCCGACGCCGTTCCCACGCCTTTCCTTTTACTTTTACCATCGTCTCACAGCGCCTCGCACTGCCCATACCCCTTGATATTTCTTTATTTCATTACTTTCGTACTTCACTAAGCCTCCTAGCTCCTGTACAGTCTCACATCCGCTCTACCCCGGGCCGTCCGCTATCTCACACAGTACATACATACTCTGTATCTCTTTTCATGTTTCTACACGGTATATACAATTCCCTTCTCGCACTATTGGCCGGTCATTCGGCCCTCAGTCCTCGTCGTTGCTGTGGTGGCTCCCGTCTCGCTCTTTGCTCTCGCTTCCGCCTCCGCTATCGCTCTCACGGCTCAAGTCTCTGAGCGGTGACTGTCACCCAACTCGCACCGTTCTTGTTGTTGCTGCTCCCTTTAGGTTTAGGTTCAGCTCGCGCTCGGACAGTTGGCAGGTTCGTTATGAGTTTGTTTGATTCAACAACCGAGTCTGCTCGAAGTTACAAGATAGTATCAGGCAGTTTACCACAATGTTGGACAGCAACAATGACAGGAAGTTGCTTTGATTATTTACGTACATCGAGTTTACTTCATAATCGCACTTGAGTACATTCCACGTTTCAAACCGGTCGCGAGCCAGCCATATTTAGCCCGTCCTTGCTCGAGAGAATTCGCCTTACTGCGCGGCTCTGAACTGCAGCAATGTTGTCTCCCCAAGGTCAAGTACACCATCTAGAACCAGATCGCCATTTGCGCTGGAAAAACATGAGGCCATCAGAAGCAATGCTCACTACCGCCGGAAAACGCACGCTAAGTCCGACACCTCATTCAAGGAGCGCTCCCTCGCGTTGTAGGTGATCAACATTGTAATATCTTGGTAGTGCGCACGGACACTTCCCATACCGAAGTTTGCCAGCAATGGGGCGGGAGCCTGTAAGCATGTGAACTGGTTGAAATCCGTTAGATGTGGCAGCACGGACAGCGTCAAGTTGCAGAGAAGTAGGGGCGTCCGTTACTTGGGTGCGGTTGAGATGCTGTATAACGTAGTCGTCTGATTGTGATCCTCAGTTAGGATTATGCCTCATGAATCCGATGTAACGCACGGATTAGGAGACGGCTATTCTTTCCCATTGCTTCACGGATGTTTTTCAGGATGAGACGGGCATCACCATCAGCCCAATTGTGGACGCAGTTCCCTGTTCAATCATCAGACGACCCGAACTCTCTGACTCTGGGAACGGACCGATCTGGAGTGGAGCACGATAAGAGACACGAGGCAAATACGGTGAGGAAGGCCTCGCACATAATAAATGTCTTGGTCTTTGACAGTGATGGGCTTGAAAAAATCGCCCTCCACGAGCTTGACGCGACCTTCCACGATGGCCTCTGGGTACTCTCTGGTCCAAAATTGCTTCGCCTGGCCAATTGGCCCCGGGAGATCAATCATAGAGATGTGGATATGGGGGTAAAGCCTGCTAAGCGGCATACTGAAACTCCCCACGCCAGATCCTACATCGCACAAAGTCTTGCAGTTATCCCAGTTGTATTCTGATGTGTCCCGCATGGAGTGTTCCACAATCGCGATAAAAGGTCACTCACGGTAAAGAACGTCGTTCGACCCCATCACGATGTTCATGCCAACCATGGCCCGCTGGAAGGACTGCGATCGGAATAAATTCAGGTGTAGGCAGTTCAGATTTGTGGGACCCACTGAGCCCTTCTCGGGCTGAAGTGGCAGCCTTCAGTATAACACCATAAATAAGTGTCGGAATTTCAACGCACATGCGCTTTCATCCAGTCAAAGAAATCTCCGTCGTACTGCAGAGCACGCATCAGTGGTGCATCGGTGCGCTCGTTGGAGGTGGCATGTGGCTCCTGGCTCAGGGTGTCCCATAACGCAGTGGTGACCTTGGGAAGAAGGGTGAGCTGCATGGATGCAAGATCGCTAACCGGGTTAGCGGAGTGAAGCATAAGCGAGAGCCTGTTGTTGGCGAAAACATCGCGATCGACTTCGGTGAAACAGTGCTTCGTTGCCAGGACACGCAGGATACGAGCTAGTTTCTTCGGCTCGATGTTAACGACTTTGGATAGTTCGGCGACATGGAGTCCTGCGGGATGCCCTGCCAGGGCGTCGGCCACACGGGCTTCAATAACCGTGGTGAAGCATGGCCAATCGCAGTTTTGTGTGCGCTAGCGTTGCAGATGTAAGACAGGAGGGTAACGAAGTAAGTTATGAGGCGTACGTTGATAATTGTATGAT